>CBVK0101730886.1:0-12778 GCA_900067695.1 Picea abies | reverse complement strand
ATAATTATAGGACCCTAACACCCTTAAAAAATCATCCTCCAATTTTTTGATTTTGGATGGGTCGTGAATTTTGTTCTTTGTTCCTTCTTGAGCTAGAGGCTCCTTGATCATCAATATTTAGGCCTCCCAACTACCTATGTACTTTTCCTAGGATAATATTGGGGTCAACACCCATCTCAATCATAATTTATTCCATCTCAGTGGCCTTAATCATTGCTTCCTCCAAGGTATCCATCTGGGATGTTTTGATAACATATTTTACATTTGGGGGCATCACTTCCTTATAAAAACCAAGTATCACTGGGTCATTAGGTATTTTATCTTCCAAAATCTTACTCAAGGTTTTATTGAACCTGAGATTAAAATCCCATATTCTCTCATTCTTCCTCAAACCAATATGGGTAAAATTGGTGAGAAGGGTATGTTCTGCAATTGGAGGAGTGAACATAGTCAAAAACATGGCTTCAAGGTCATTAAATGAGCCAATTGACCTACTGGGTAATGTTGTATACCATTCATAGGCTCGTCTTGATAAGGTCTGAAGAATAAACTTACCATTACATCGTTGTATTCATTAACACAATGAAAATAAAAAACATTAAGAAATAAATTAAGATGTCTTATGGCATCAATTGTTTCGTCTACCGAAAATTAATTCAAGGTACCCTTAGGGAGAATAGGAAGTTCATGTTTCTCACCTCAAAGATTTAATGGGGAATCCCTTACTCTTCTTCAGTTTCCAAATATTGTGTCTTCTTTATTTCTTTCACCACCTCGTCCACCTCCTTATCTTTGTTCACGAGGATCTCTTTGTGGTTCTTCTCATGGTTGTTCATTTCTTCCTTACATGTCGAGATATATTTTAGGAATATGTTTTCCACTTATTATAATACAAAGTTTATTTATTTTACTTCTTGTAATGGGTCCCTTGTACTCCTCCTGCTTCAATCCCAACCTTGTTCTTGTGCTACTCTAGCTATTCTTTCATTTATTCGATCTTGTTTCTCATCTCTCCTCTGTCTACGGAGAATTTATCTTTATTATTATTGGACCAATGTCTGTCAAGATATTTCCAATTCTTCTTTGGTCTCGGTTGTCATAATTACCAGATTATATAGCTAATGTAAGAGGCTTCCTTGATTATTTATTCCAAGTTCTAGGTGGGGTTGATCAGTCTAGAGCAAAGTCATGTATCTTTCAAAAGATGCTAAACTAGATTTCAGATTTCAATTCATTCCCCAATATGGTCACCAAAAATGTTGACTCTTGAATCCATTAGGACCAAAATGACAACCCCACGGGGATACAAATCCCCATGTGTTTTTATAGAGGTGCCACTCCTCTTTGTTTCAATATTTTCTTGGAATTCTATATATTTTTAAAATAATATAGGACTTTGATAAAGTACGACATGATATTCAAAGAAATATAAAGATTGCAGAAAAACTAAAAGTTTTGTTTTTAAAGAGAGCCCCTAAGAGATGGCCAGGAACCTCACACATCACATATTTGAAAAAGATAACAAGATTTCCTCGCATCCATCATAGTTAAACTAAATATTTTTTATCACATAAAATAAAAGAAGATGGTCTACACACATAAGAGAACTTTAATAAACACATGGGGAGCTCAAATAAAGAAAATGATAGATCAATCTCAAATATTTTATACTAAAAAGTTAGAGTTATAAAATACAGTCAAAATTGATCCCGAAAAAGTTCTCTTGGGATATCTAAAAATATAGAGGTTGTTACAAAGCCTTGAAATTTAAACACATTTTTCCTTAGGAATGGGATTAGGTCTCCCATAGACCATAAAGTAAATATAAACAAGAATTAAGTTGTGGAAAGAAGATGGTGGGTGATGACAAAGTAGCGAGACCTAAAAGAAGAAAAGGACTAAAATCAGAGAATGATCTTGGAGTTGCATAATTATCTATCTTGGAATGTACTTCTCCATGCACAATGAAAAACATTATTTACAATAAAAAACCTCAGGAATACACCCCGTGCGAGCTATTTTGGATGCCCAAATTACATCTTTTTGTGCATAAGGAGAGGAATAATAAAAATATTCTCTGGACCACTGAAATTTATGGTCTTCATGACCAAATATGTTTAAAGTATCACCACAAAAATGTTGTCTAGTTTTTTTTCTCCATAGGTTGACAGGAGTATTTCTTCAGCTAGATAATAACTTGAAATAAATATTTTCAGAGAGATGACGATAATATAATCCCTTGGAAAATTGAGATTTAATACAATTTAATTAGAATTCCTTCGGCCTTTCGCCATTAATTACAATGTTTTAAGAGTCTGCACAATAGTTGTTAGCATTAAAAAATACTTAATGCATATTGGGAAAAGCATGAGAATGGCATGGATGAACGAGAAAATTTTTGAATATGGAGTTTTTCATGAACCCACCAACATGGGAACCTACCAACCCACAGTTATGGATGATCAAAAATAAGTTAAGTGTAGAAAGGCGGTCGATCGGACCTGCATGTAGGAGAAATAAAATACTTAGGGCCTTGACACCCACAACAAATCTTATGGTCACAATGTAGATCACAAAACTTTGGGTGCAAAGTGGACCTCATGAAACTTGGAGGATGAGGGCTTGAACTCGTGAACTCGCGAAGTTGGAAAAAATGGCCAAGTGTAATGTAGCAGGAAAGTCAGTCGGACTTATGATATAGGAAAGTGGATGGAGATTAAAGTCCGCCAACCCATGAACCCACCAATTTTTTAAATACGACTAAGTATGGTAACTAGAAATGGATAGAAGAAGGGAAAAAAGAAAGAGGGAAACAAGGGGAGGTGTATAAGAGGGAAAATAAATGGAAAAAAGAAGGTGGGAAACTAGAAAGGGGAAGGAAAAATATGGAAATGGGAAATGACCTCAACAAGACCATACAAGGCCTTCTTCAAGCTACAAACATAATCTTCATTCTCTGACAATTGAAATCCTTCTGGTTGCTCAATGTATACTTCTTCTTCTAGTTCCCCATTCACAATGGTTGATTTCATGTCCATCTGATACACTTTACTATTCCTTGAGCATGCATAAGCCATGATCAATCTAATTCCTTTCTATTCTATCAACTAGGGAAAATGTCTCTTCAAAGTTGGTACCTTCAACCTATGTGTGTCCTTTACATACCAATACATATTTGTTCTTGGTAACCTGTCCATATTCATTCAATTTATTTCTAATGACCCACTTTGTGCCGATCACATTCTTGTACCTTGGTCTTGGAACCAATTCCCAAGTTTCATTCTTTTATATTTGACCCAACTCTTCATCCATATCCTTTATCTATAATTCATCCTTCATGGCTTCTTCAAAACCGGTTGGTTCAATTGAATATAAGAGTGTTAGGCGCAATTTTTTTGGTGAATGAATTCTACTTCTAGTTTCAAATCCTGCATCTTTGTTCTCGATAATCTGATATGAGGGATGATTCTTTTGTATTCATTTGCTACGTGTATTTGGAGGTACTTTTTTTTCTTTCTATTCTAATTCTAATTTATCTTCTTCATCTTCCCCTTATGTTACTTCTTCTTCATGAACCTGTTCCAATGACTCATTTTCCTCTCCTTTATTTTTTGTCCACCTTTCTCATCAACCATCACATTGTTTCTTTCCAAAACTTTGTTGAGCCTTATATTGAAATGTTTGTATACTTTTCTTGTACTCAAGTACCCAAAAAGTATTCATTTTTCTAGAAGAGAATCAAACTTTCGCATTCTTCCATCTTCTCTTTTGGTGTAGCATTTACTTCCGAAAACTCTGAAGTGCTTCACATTCATGGGTATTCCTTTCCATAGCTCATAAGGAGTCTTATCACTATTATTCCTGAGAATTACTGTGTTTTGAATGTGAACTATTGTATGTTGAAATGGGTCCTTGACACTGAGAGGGGGGGTGAATCAGTGTCACATAACTTATTGAAAATTTTCACTTTTCACAAATTAACTGAACAACAAATATTTATTTCATTTTCTCAAACAATATATATAAAAGAATACATAATTTATTTATTTAAATAACTTGAATGAATACATAAGATCAATCTTTGAATATCATCTTCATACAATTATGAGAGAGGCCAACTCTCTGTTACAAGACCCAACTTGTAGTTCTCAGATCCAACTGAGAAATGAGGAATCCAATCCTCATAAAAAGTCACAACTTGTTGATCTCATATCCAATTGAATTGTGAGGAGTCCAATCCTCATACAAGACCCAACTGGTAAACATGCACCAACCTAATAGAATGAACTTTCATTCAATCCATTATATATAAATATATATACTTCAACAAAATCAACTACATCTTCTCACAATTATTTCTTGTTTATATAGTCTTCCAACTGGTCTGAATTTGAAGCATTGTGTCTTTTGATTATTTGAACCATTCTATCTTTTCATTTAAAATGATAATCTTTAAATTTTAATTAATATCATTTTTCTTTTTATTCTTTATTCATGATTTCATGATTTAATTCTCTTTTAATCATGACTGTGTATCGATTTTTTGTCCTCATGATTTGATCACATACATGGATAGACTCATTATATTGTTATCATGTTGTTGTTGTGTTCTTGGTTTACCAACATATCATATTTGATCACTTATTGTTCTGGTGTAACTCACAGTCAAATGAAACATGTATGAGACACTTCCTTCAAACCATATGATCACAAGCGTAGAACCACAAGCTTATCTATCTAAGCATTGTATTATATTTTTTCCTTTATTTCTTATTTCATATGATCAACGATGGTAACCACACACTACACCAAAAGAGTGCTTGGGTGCTTTTCAATTCAATGGTCACGATTCAATCTCCTGAAATGGACAACTGTCGTAACTTCAAGACTTTTCCCTTCGGGTCTTTGTGACTTCCAACCTTTCAAATCTCTCGAATATGATATCGCTGAAAAAATCATACAGTTCACATTTATATCACGAAACCATATCAATGGTCATGTAATATCCTTGGACCTATACTTCATTGGTTAATCCAACGACCAAGACTTAATCAAGCAATGATATGGATGACAACCATTTACTCCGTGAATTCGTCTATTGTAATTACGCTATCCTTCCACTGTGTTTTGATTGATGGTTGAGAGTACACCAGACATCATATCGAACGTTGAGATCTCCTTTGAGTCTCTGGAATTCAGACATTTCAAATCTCAACCCTTCTTTCCTCTAGAGTGATCACCTACTGAGTAAGTCACAAGTGATGGAGACCGCTTGTTGTCGATTAATACTTTCACTTACACTATCCTTCCACTATAGTATATCGATGGTCGCGAATTCTCCCGAAGTGATCTTCAGATCGGATGTCTCGTGTCCACTTCAAGACTTCGACATTCAGGACTTCGAGACTTTGGGCAAGTGCTGGTGGTAAAACTCTTGGAGTGACATAACTTCCTTACATCACTTGCTGATGTGGCATGAGATGAGTAACTATCACGTGTCACTCTGATTCATGATTTTCACATACCTAGAATGTTGATTCAACTTGACAATTGGCATTCTCTGACTGTGCCATGTGTCCTTGTTGATGTGGATCTCCTTATGTGGCACATGTTCATCTCCTTGATCTAATGGTCAAGATAGTATCTGAAGGGTATGTTAGATCAATGAATGAGAGTGACTTTGAATCTTTGTCCTTTGGGACTTTGGGACTTTTGAGATTTCTTGGTGGTGAAACTCCTGAAGCAATTCTCCCAGAGTGACGTAACTCACTTACGTCACTTGCTGATATCAAATGAGCCAATGTCCTCTTGACACTTTTCATCATCTGATTATGCCATGTGTATTTGCTGACATGCTCTACCACATGTCCTTTGTTTATGTGGTCTACTGATGTGGTATGTGACATGTCCTTGTAGTAGACATGGTCAGCTGATGTGGACTGCCACATGTCCTTATAGACGTGGTCTTCTATCATGGTCTTCCACGTGTCCTTTTTGACATGGTATTCTGACCAACAAGCATGATCCAATAGTTAGCGTATGGTCTACAAATCTTATGGTTTGTTTTCATTTGGATTTCTGGGCTTTGTGTTTTTCAAATCTCAAACTGAAGTCTAAAGTGATATTTTCCTAGAGCTTAACCTCCTCGCATATTTGTACCTAAAACTAATGTTTTTCATTGATCAGGATCTTAGATCAACGACTCGATCTTTATGCGATGCATCTTTTCTATCTTATCTTGTCCTTCCATTTAGAATGATCCAAAGGCTGACGGAAATTCACATTTTGGGAATTTCAAATCTCAACCCTTTAGCCTCACTTATCCTACCTTTCCATGATCTGGATTATTTTCGACACGAAATGATATCGGAGATATAATAAAGAAATGCATAGAGATATCACTGATATTCAATAATATAACAAAAATGTATCAAAGATGCAACCATAAAAATAGATATACAGTAATACACGATTTCTATTAATGAAATAAATGTACAAAGACTGTAAAAATATAGAGTGAAAGACTCACTAGAATGGTGGGAGCTTATCTCTAAGAAGAGATGTGAAGGATACTTGCATTCGCAAGAATATGATTACAATGAGGCTCGGATGACCTTTTTACAATAAACAGGAATGCCAAAAACCCTAGACATCCAAAAACCTAACCCTGGGAGATGAAGTGCCAAAATTCATGTGGGCCCCGTTTGGGTAAGTTAGTACATCAACTTCCTGGGGTCGTAACTTTTTCATACAATCTCCTTTTAGGTGTATGATAGCTCATTGGAAAGGTATCGTCGAGGAGATTCATTTTGTGGGCTCAATCATGCCTTCGACTATCATTCAGAACCTCTATCTTGAAAGACCTTCATTCAGGCCCTCAAAATGGCCTCGAAAGTAAAAACCTACTAAAAATAGTAAATGGCCAAAATTTCTAGAAAACTGTTTTGAGAAAGTTGGAAAAGGTGGGTGGCCACCGATATCCACCTGGATCATTCCACCTTGAAATGATCCAATGATTGAGAAGACTCTTGAAATATATCAATGATCAAGGATGGTTGTGGGTCTGCAACCAACATGACCTTTAATACTATCATCGAGTTTTGTAATGGAAACAACTCGTTGGTAGTGGAACTGATTCCAAATGTAGATCTATTGTCAAGTGACAATCGATAGTCGATGTGGATTGTAGAACCACAACTTGTGAGTGATTTAACTCATCACCCAAATTCTTCAATTTGAAGTTGTGCATTGTTGGTGAGTTAACCACAATCATCGATCTTCGAATCTATAGGATTGGATGATCCTGACTAATTGTGGGATTGGAACTAGCACGGGATTTAATTCTCCATTCGATCTCCACAATCTATCCCTATCGTTGATCTGGAGATTGTGCATCTGATAGTCACGACTTAATCTGACTTAAACTGATCACTTGTTGGTTCAACCACAATTGTCGATATTAGAGTCTATGAGATCTGACGATCTACACCAATTGCAGGGTAAGAACTAGCGAGTTGTTTAATTCTTCTTTCACTCTCTGCAATTCATCACTATCATTGATCTGGCTTGCATATCCAACAGTCACTGATGGGTGTTGTATATGCACTAAAAACACACTAAAAAACCTCAATTAAATTGTCAACCCAGGGTAAGTAAACTTAGAGTTGTAGAAAAATATATGCCAAAGGTAGAAAGGCTGGTAGTAGTATAGTCTAACTAAGGAAGTGGCTATCTAAGGATAATATACTCAAGCAAAGCTATCTAATGAGGAAACCCTACTAAGAAACTTTAAACTATGTAACCTAATTACTTTTGGACCAAGGATTGATGGATAGTTCTAAGAAAGCAAGTAAAAACCCTATGTAAAACAAACTAGTTCATAACAATAAGCAAAAGAAGCTATTAAGCATAACACTAAGAGAATAACAAAAGAAAACTACTTTAACTTGGCAACCTAAATTCAATGAGAAACTACCCTATGAAAGAAAGTAAATAAACAAGCCAACAACTATTCTATTAAAGCAAGTAAACAAGTAAGCAAAACAACCAGCTAACCTATTAAAGCAAGTAAACAAGTAAGCAAAACAACTAGCTAACCTATTAAAGAAAATAAACAACTAACTACTCTAAGACAACTTCTACTGCAAGTAATCTAATAAAAACTTCTCATTGAACAACTATCTAGCCTAAGAGGTAAGTGGACTATAGTCTTAATTCAAACTTCAAAACTATTTCTAATTCATAAAAGGAAATCTATTTAACTGAAAGCAAGAAAGATTAACCACTAACCTTTAATCTATGAAAGCAATCTTCTCTTTAATCTACCAAAGAAAAAGACTATTTATCCTATAGCAGCAATAAAACTATCTTTTGATCTACAAAAGAAAGAAACTATATCTTCTAATCTACAAAAGCAAGAAACTATATCTTCTAATCTACGAAAGCAAGAAACTATATCTTTTAATATATGACAACTCAAATATAGTGTTGGTAGTTGTATGAATGTCTTCGGTATCGTATGATATATCGATGGCACTTGACAACAAAGGATAATTCAAGTGGTATAAGCTCAACATTGATCTCAATAGCAAAGTGAAAGATATGGATTAAACAATCCAATGAGAATTCAGCCATTATGGAAACAATATTAATTACCGCATATTCATGAATTATTAACCATGAATAATATAACGAGATCATAATTGTACTTCTATACATTGTAAGAAAAATTTATACTAAATTCAATCATTAACTAAGAAATATAATTGCAATCTAATTCTAGGAAAGAAATTACATAAAATAAAACTATGCTATATCTATTCTAACAATTAAAACTGCAATAAGGTAAATGCTTAAGACCAAAAATTAAAACATGACATTAAAAAGTAAACTACCAAATACATTAAACAACAACTAATTAAGAAAGATCTATGTAAAAATGGAACAAGAAATCTATAATTAAAAACTGAATCTAACCCTATCCATCCATCAAATCCTTGTTAAAGAAAACATGAAATAAAACTTTGTTCTATTCTATTTCAAACTCTATTTTAAATTTAATTCTAATAGCATAAATAAGATAAAATCTAACACTTAATTGCACACGGGGTTAGTCTAGGAATTTGCAAATGCATTCCTAACTACAAGATCAATGCATGTTAATGCAATCCTTCATACTAACCTACAAAAGAGAGTTAAATCAATTAAACTACAACAACAAACTAATTAACAAAATGATAATGCATGTACACGAAATAAAGAGAACAACTAAACTATAAAATTCATAAACAACATAAAGAACAGTTACCAGACTGTTGGTGGGCCCCCCAACAAGTCATGGTCACTTCCTAAAAGCACACCATGAACTCATCAATTCGATTTCACCATAAAAACTCAAAAACACAGTTTTTATATAATCTGGCAATGAAAAATGGAAAAACAGAGTAAAATTGTGTTTTTCCTATCACACTAGTTCATATACTTCCTGAAAAATTATCTGACCACCACGGTGGTATTTATAATGTTTACAGACCAAGTGGTCAATCAAGGGAGGGTCAAACCACTTCTAAATTCGGAAAATTACATTAATGGTGCCCTAACTGTTGAAACAAAACTGGCCAATAATTTCCCTGTTTAACAACCAAAACTGAGTTGTCGAGAGTTCAGTAGTTGGAGGGGGCAAGCAAGAGAAAAACCCATGTTTCTGATTCACCCACCACTGGCCACCAATACCATAACTGCCAAATTGCCCACCATTTCTTTGCAAGACGCAGTGTTGGATGAAGTGTTGGATCGAGTACTGAATCGAATACTGGAAGGAGTGCCAGACTGAGTGTTGGAAGTAGAACATGGTGCATTTTTTCCCTGTAACACCAAAAATGTGAATCAAATCCTTGGGAGCATAAAAACATTATGAATTATACTCAATATCAACATTAAACAATAATCTTACATACCTGGTGTAGATCATATCGTTTTAGCATAAAATTCTTCAAAAATCTCTTCCAAAACATGAAAAACACATGTACATTTGACAAAAGTGTTTAATAACTGTCATAAAATCAATCATATCTTGGGCCTAACATTACCACCACACTTATGATTTTGCAGGTCCCACTGCAAACAAAAATAAATTACCCCTCGTGACTAGGCTTGTTGAGGAGGGTCAACTTTGGAAGCTTCTCCTTCTTGCCATGAAGACTTAGACTTGTGCCTCTTCTGTTGCTTCAATTTTTCTCTGAGGTTGCGGTTGGATTTGGTCATCTCATCAACAAACCATTGAAGGGAGTTAACCTTTTCTTGGAGGAATGCATTATCACGATGAAGGTGTGTGTCTATGGTCTTCCTTTCTTCCAACTATTGGAGAAGCTTATGGTTTTCTTTTTGTAGCTTCTCAATGGTTGGGGAAGAATCAATGATCTCTGAGGAAGGATTATATCCTTTGAGGGATGTGGACAATCTATCAGTTTTAGGATATAGAGTAGGCATGGGTGAAGTAGGATTGATGGAGGATTGGTAAGGAGAGGTAGCTTCTGATTTTGTCTTTCTTAGTGGCTCTAATCCATCTACAGAAACTTCCCTAATTCTTTTGTGAGGGCTCTCAAGATCGGAGGACACTTGGATAGGATCCAAAGAAGGCATGGGTTTTGCATAAGGTTTTGTTCTTGTGCTCTAGTTACTCTTTCAAAAGGGTCCTTTACCAAATCGATTTTCTCCCCTCCGATTTGTGGGAACGATGGGAAAGTCTTGTTGGATTACTTCTTGGATATTTTTAGGTGTCAGATCAAGAGAGATTGAAGGCATTGGGGGGTTAACAATAGGCTTCTTTTGGTCCTTGATCTTGGTCTTTTTACCCAATGAAGAAGTAGGGATATCAACAAGATTTTTTTATTGTTCCGGCAAAGAGAGGGTTTGTACAAGGGGGTTTGGATTTCTTGGAGAATGAGGCTTGGATGTAGAGATAGTCTTTAGGCTAAGTGTCTTTTTGATAGTCTTAATTGTCAAGTGAGGGTTTGCAAATTGGTAGATAAAGGCATCCCAAGTTTGCCCCTATTTCTCTATTTCATCTAGAATAAGGAGTTTGATCAAGCCATGGTGAAAGAGACTGTTGTGGGGGTTAGTCACATTCTTCCTCACTTGAGAGGACATCTTCTCCAAGATTTTTAGAAAATAGAAGGGGAACTTCAAAGGTTTGTTGAATAGAAAATGAGTCAGCAATTTGAAATGACAAGCTTTGAAAGTGGAGTATCTACCTTTGCCTGTAATCAAACTCATGATGACGATGAGAGGGTTGATCAATTCCACCTTTATCCACTCCCTAGAATATCCTTTTTCTCCTAAACTGTTCTCGAATTCGAGCTTAAAAACCCTGTTATAACTTGAGCACAACAGTTGGTGGTTTTTGAACCATCTATCTCCCATTCGTGGGAGCTCCATAGCTATAGCAATGGACTCTTATGATACTTCGAAGGAAATATACCCCATGCACGATGTATTCCCATCAAAACTAATGAAAAATTTCATGGAGAGTTCATTATCGTGGCCCTGCAAGTTAGACAAAAATGGCCCCCAGCCTATGCACAAAAACACCTCTCTGCATTGTGCAAATTTGGGAATGGAAAAAATATCCACATAGGAAGAGGGTTCATACCTCTTAGGCATTGTGGTAGAGATGAAATTCACCAGGCAAGGGCGTGATCAAGCCAAAAGATGGCATGAATTGGGCACGAAACACGATTTGAATAAAGGAATAAATGGCAAAGGTTGGGCACGATTTCTTAATGCAAGGTAGAGAAAATGGCAAGGGCGAATTGAGATAATGGTTGCCCAACCCGATTTTGAATGTGCCTATAGTGGAGTAGGTTGCACACATGTGTGAACGAGTTGCCATGTGTGGGAAATTTTGAATTCGGAGGCTTATTTTTGGGGGCAATGTAATCATGCACAGTTAGATCAATGTCCAAGTCTTTTGACTTGGACATTTGATCATGAACATATAAAGCATCTTCAATCAATTTCCTGCAACCAATTCAATTGAATGTAATTGAGTTCTAGTTACCTGGAATCTAGGACAGTTACGGGTGTGTAATTCATATGGGACTTTGTTCGGCAGCTCATACGACATTTCATATGGCACCTCATACGGCACTTAATACAGTACCTCTGTGTTAAGTACATTTGCACTTCTTATAATGGATAGCCTGCAAATTTGAAGTGTTTTTAACAATCACAGTGGTAAATGAGTAGAGGCAAAATGTTCCCTTGTTGTTGATTTTTCCATCATGCTCACTCAATCCTCTTGCATATGACATATAATGTCAAACCTACAATGAACAGGTTATAGAAAGCATAAAACATGTATTTTGAAACCTACAATGTACAACTTGTAATGAAAGATAAATTGATAAAGAGTGGTCTGTTAAGTATATGTTCAGTAATTTATAACACACAAGAGTGTAGGACTTTAAAAATAAAAATGACTATCAATGTAATAACCTGTATCATGGAAATAATAATAAAAAAATTGTGAAGATTTATTTCTGTAGGAAATCATCATTTGTCAGTTCATGAACCCCTCCCCCACACCTAAGTATTGTGACACCTCACAATCAAAAGTATAGGAAACTAGTCAGTATCCCCCAATAGCCGAAGATTTATAGTATGTCAAGTGTAAAGATAAAATTTCATAGATTGGTCTGACGAGACGGTTAGAATATGGCCCCACCTATAGGATAAGAGATCCTATATATAGATAAGAAGAGGTAGGCAAGAGAGTTTC
>CBVK0101730884.1:0-18536 GCA_900067695.1 Picea abies | reverse complement strand
TCTTCCGATCTCACCTGGATGATGCAAAGTTGAAGTACTCCACGTATGACAAAGAGTTATATTCCATCATTCAGGCATTGAAAAAGTGGAGGCATTACTTGATACCCAAAGAATTTGTGTTGTACAGTGACAATCATGCATTGCAGTTCGTGAGTCAACAGGAGAAGTTGAACCAGAAGCATGTGAAATGGGTAGAGTACATGCAAAATTTCACATTTGTGATTAAGCACATTTCAGGGACTGCTAACAAAGTAGCTGACGCTTTGAGCAGGAAATGTTTACTGCTGCAGGAGTTTAGAGTCAAAACCTTGGGTTTTGAAAATTTAAAAGACATGTATGCAGGTGATGCCGATTTCAATGAAGCGTACGAAGCAGCTGAGAACCCAGTTCTCAGAGATAGGAGTCCGTGGATAGACTACCTGATCCAGGATGGATTGTTTTTCAAAGGTAATCAACTGTGCATTCCAAATTGCTCCATGAGGGAGAATTTGGTAAAGGAAAAACACAGCGGAGGCTTAGCAGGTCATTTCGAACATGACAAAACGTTCACCAAGCTGAGCGAATCGTATTATTGGCCGGGCATGAGAGCCGATATAAAAAGATTTGTTGACAGGTGCAGGATATGTCAACACGTGAAGGGACGAAAGCAGAACACAAGGTTCTATCAACCATTGCCCATACCCGAGAGACCATGGGAGGCAATTAGCATGGATTTTGTTCTGGGATTGCCGAAAATGCAGCGAGGAGTTGATTCCATTTTTGCAGTGGTGGACAGGTTCTCAAAGATGCCACATTTTATTCCGTGTCATAAGACCAGCGATGCGACACACATCGCCCATTTGTTTTTTAAAAAAATTGTCCGATTGCATGGATTGCCGAGGAGTATAGTCTCGGATCAGGATACGAAGTTCATAGGTCATTTTTGGAGGACGCTATGGAAAAAGCTTGGGACTGACTTGGCATCCAGTTCGTCTTACCATCCGCAGACAGATGGACAGACGGAAGTGGTCAACAGAAGCCTGGGAGATTTATTGAGAATCTCGGTGACAGAGCATCACAGCAGTTGGGATCAAATCCTACCACAGGCAGAATTCACGTACAACGATTCGGTGAATCGGAGTACAGGTAAGAGCCCATTTCAAATTTTATATGGGACACAACCGAGGGGAGTTTCTAAGCTCAAAGAGTCAGAACAGGCTGAAACCAGTAGCGCGAGAGCAGAAGAGTTCGCTGAGGTGATGCAAGAACTTCACGCAGAGGTGAAGCAGCGACTGTAGAAGTTGAATCAGGAGTACAAGCGCAGAGCCGATCAGAGAAAAAGATAGCTTTAGTTCGAAGTTGGGGACATGGTTCTGGTGCACTTGAGGAAAGAAAGGTTCCCGAGGGGAACATATAACAAGATCAAGATGAAGAAGATTGGGTCGTGCAGAGTCCTGAAGAAATTCGGAGAGAATGCATATGAGCTTGAGTTGCCAGAGGGCATCGGGATATCTCCAATTTTCAACATCTCAGATTTATACCCATACAGAGCTACAGAAGCAGGCACTGGAACTAAGGAACCAGTGATCCAGTGGCAGAAGAACTTGCAAGTTGCACAGAAACCTCAGATGGAGTGCATACTGGATAAGCGAGTAGGAAGGAAGACCAGGAGAAAGCAATATCTTGAATACCTGGTGAAATGGAAGAACCACCCAGTGGAGGATGCCAGCTGGGAAACAGAGGCATTCATACAGAAACACGGTCACACCGTGCAGGAGCTCATGGACAGGAGCCCATGAAATCTTTTGAGCCGAGGAGTATGATGCAGGAGCATCGCTCACCCATCAAGCGAGCCAGCGCGTGGAGCAAAGAATAGCTAGACAGCGCCAGCATTCAAAATTTTGAAACATTGTAATATGGCTGCGCCAAACATTAATGCGTTGGTGTAATGAAGTGCACTTGTACATTGTAACAGACCTTGAGCAGATAAGCTCTCGTCCTTAGGTAGTTGAGCCATTTATTAGATTTAAATGCAAGTAGATAAATTAATTAAGTCTAGATTAGACAGTTTTTCTTTCGAGAGGGAAAATGGAATATAGGCACCCTCCTTTGTATCATTGTAACATTAGCAGCAGATGAGAATTTAGATTATTCAGTATTAGCATCCAGGAGCAAGGAGAGAGCAGAGCAGAGAGTTTGTGAAGAATCCCCATGTCTAGATATTGAATTAATAGGAAAGCTTTGATTCAATTCCATGGTTGTGATTATTCTCTGTGTGTTGTTAATATTGTGATGTTGCTTACTTGCTTCTTGTTATGCCTTCATTGTATATGCTGCATATGTAATTTCATGGCAGATTAGAAATCTGGGAGAGAGGCGAGAATGAGTTTCAGTTGTTTCTCTGTTTGAGCCAGGAGATTCCTGCATCGAGTGCAGTCGAATTCATCCGCATAGAGTGCGTTGATGAGGCTCAATAGTTAAGCTCTCATCCTTGTTTGCCCAGAAGTCGAATTGGGATACTCGAGCCGTGTAGGATAAGTGCAGGTCGAGGTTGAAGCCTCAGTAGTAAGTCTGAGACGGGAAAGGTCGGGGTTACCGTGAATGTGAGTGCACAGGACCTGGAAGACCTCAGCACTGTTGAGAGTTGTTGAAGATCGAGCGCAGGGAGTGCGTTTGAAAGATCTTGGAGAAATCAGAGTCTACAAGCTCAGGAGGGATAGTTCCTTCCATGCTTGCGGTGGAACAAACCCAGGAAAAGTTCTGATAGGACGGAGCCTTGGAAGCAAGAGGATTTCTCAGGAGGAAGAGAATCGACGACTTGAAATTTCTGGGGAGAATCGCGAAGTCCCGTAGACCCTTGGATCCAGGAGAAGTAGCGAGAGGTTTAACCTTCAAGCGCAGGCGGAACCCAATCACCATCGCATATAGGCATATCGGGGTTGGCGAGTGCAAGAGTTTCATGCACGTCGAAATCGCGAGTCGTGATTTCTCGATTTAATCGAAGCCGTCAATTATGACACGGACAGGTGGCACGAGATCCCGTGGAGTCGGGATTTGGCACTTCGGCGTTTTCAAAGTCGAAAGAAGCTCGGAGGAATAGCGAAGTCCCAAGTTGCGATGAGTCCCACGGAGATTGTGTGGAGTACAACACGTGGCATCGCGCATCGGCATTCGGGGTTTTGAAAGGTGAGTGAATCGCGACCTTTCATACGCCAATTTCCTGATAGGGAAATTCCCGACAGGATTGAGTCGTTGACCGTTGACCATCGGGGATCGGGGCTCAGGAATTGAGGGGTCGATATCGTGAGCATCGAATTCGTGAGCACGTGAGTCCCGATTTCTCGAATTGCGAAGGGAGAATCGCAGATAGAGATACCTGTGGGCAAGGAACTCTCGAGAAGAGTTGGAGGAGCTAAGACTCTTCGGGCCATCTTGAATCGAAGGTCCTGGTGGAGGTGAGCTACTGCTGAGGGCAGGTTGCATCATTACAATTCCAAGATCAGTTTTTGGAGTTATTAAAAATGTTACAAGTGATATTACATGAATCATTGAATGCATTCAGGTGAATGCATGTATATATTATATAACATACAAATGATTATGCTAATAGATTAAATGATGTGAGTATTGATAACTCATGAATTTGAAAGCCCTTCAGGAATTGTTAGATATTACAACAAGAAAGTTGCAGGTTAAAGAAGCTACATAATGATAAATTACAAAAAATCTATGTTGAGGGGACAGAGTGATAAAATATTTATGGATAGAAGAAAGAAAATATTGGTTGATAATACATGTGTATGTAATGATGAGTTCATTCCAATTGATAGTTGGATTAATAGAAGTGATTGAATTGTAGTTGTAAACAATTATGAGATCACTTTGTGATTTTGTTTTGAATCGTTACTATGAAAAATAAAAATAAAAATAAAATTATATATATATATATATATATATTGTACATAAGATATTGACAATTTTTTTGGCTGAGGAATGTTGAAATTGTAGGAAGAAAGGGTCTTGGATATGGCAGTGTTGTAAGCTCGTAAAGAAGACCAGTGATTATTGCTGCAAGAATCATTTAGTATGAGCATAAGCTCATGTCTAGAAATTTTATTTTTCCTATATAAAACAGTTTTGGGAATTATAATTTAATAAATACTGACAAATTGCTTTGGTTGAATGTAAATTGAGAAAATTGTAGGTAGGATGGTCTTGGATATGGCAGGGATGTAAGACATATGGAAGAATGATATCTACAGTTGTAGAAGCCAAACATTTTGAGAAGAAAATTCATGCATGGGAATTTTGTTTTCCTGTATAAAATCAATTTCAGAAATTAATAATTACAAATTGTATGTTATGCTAACAGTTTGTGTGGTCGAATGAAAGGTTGAGAAAATTGCAGGTATAATGGTATTGGATATGGAAGTGATGTAATCCCATAAGGAATACTGATATCTACAACTATAGAGAAAAACATTATGAGCAGAAATCTCATGCTTGGAAAAAATTTGTTTTCCTGTATAAAACAAATTTGACAAGTATGATTAAAAAAACCGTTATAGTGATATCTCATGATGATTGTATCTATATAATACAGACAATATGTTGGATACACAAGCTGGAAAGCATGGAAAATGCTATTGTTGCGACATGAGAACTCTGTGTCCCTAGAAATCTTCTTGTGCAAGAAATACTTGGCCAAGCGAGATGGATCGCCTAAGGGACTGTATAGCAGAGAAGGGGATGCCTAATCCTAGGCTTGGAAGGTGAGTTACCACAAGGAAGAGGAGACTTTTATAGTTCTTGTAAACTATTGATTTGGATCATGCACACAATGGGTATGTAAAGGAAAGTAGAGAGCCAAGTTAACAAGGCAACCATATGGATGCAGATCCATGAACTGAAAACTATGAATGTTGAGGATCTAGAAAAGTACCAAACTATGAGGGAAAAGAAGAAGGTGATGTTGTAGCAGTTGAATGACAAAGGCATGGAATGAATAAATTCTAATGGACTTGTTGCAGCTAGAGTTTTGGAATCCGCAACTCTGAAACTTTTTGGCCGAGTGCACTAGAGCCCTGGAGAGAAGTGAAACAACCTGAGGGACTGCATGGTAGAGAAAGGGGTTCATTTCTTTGGGTTGTGCGGGTTGAGAGGAAAGGATATCTTGTTGGTTGGAACCTCTGTCAAAAATATAAATTATGAAGATCATTATACATGTTTTGGGTCGGAATTCCTATGTATACATGTTTAATTTTAGGCCAGGGTGCCTATGTATATAAGAGTTGGCTAGATTTACTCTGTGGATTAAGGCCAAAGAGCATATATTTGTAATGTTAAAAACATTGGAATGGTGTTGTGCACTGAGGACAGTGAAAAAATAAGGGGAGGGAGATGTAACACCCTAGTTTTAACCCTTATGAACTATAATGTATTATGTAATTGTGACTTAAGTCGGTGAGAAAGTAAAGTTGAAAAGGGGGCAGAGTGCCTAGGAAATGTAATACATCTATATACATTAATAAAAGAATACATTGTTGGTTCCAAGACTGACAAGGAAAAAAGAGATAGGGGGATATGATTCCATGAGAAAGGGGTGGCTAAGTATTTATTTTATATTTTATTTACCCATAATTGATTTTATGGAGAAAAGGGGTTACATGAGCTTCTTAGGGGAGGCCATGTGGTTCTTTATTTTCATGTAATTATATAAACATCCCTTGTGGGATATTTTGGGGGTGGTTTGTTGGATCTTCTTCACTCATTCACTCATTGTTCATTGTTCACACATTTCATTTTGTTCTCTCTCCACTCATTCTTCACCCACTCGCCTTCCTCAATCATGGTTTGTCTTGGGAAAGGAAAATGAATTCTTGGAGAGGAGTCATGATTTTGTTGGTTGTAAAGACTGTCGGTGTATTCCAGCCATGAATTAATGCCTACATGCCTGAGATGCTTTGGCCTATGTTCATTTTTTCTCATAGTTGTGAATCCTGAGAGCCCTAGCATGGATATTCTTGACCAGATGTACTATAGCCCTAGAAGGAGATGGACAGCCTAAGGGACTGTGTGGGAGAGAAGAGGGTCCATTCTCTTGAGATGTGCAGGTTGGGTAGAAGAGAGTTGGTGTACTTTGGATTTTTGTGGGTGTTGAAAATCCTATGAGAGCTTGAGTGTTCACTTGTTCTTATTCATTAACTATTACACCCTTCTCACTCTTTCATTTTGGTGCCTCATTCTTGTTAATTTGTGTGCTCTTGGTCTAAGCATGGAAGCGAATGGTTGGAAGAGGAGATCCATTGCTAGATGGTTGTAATAGATTATTGATCATTCCAAGAGGGAATGGATGCATGTGTGAATGATTTTGATGGTAGTTCGGAAAGAACTATCCACAGCTGAGAATCCTTGGAGTTTCCAGCAGGAAGATTTCCTGAACAATAGCATTGGAGCCCTGGAGAGAAATGGAACAGCCTCAAGGACTGCATGGTAGAGAAAGGTGTTAATTTCTTAAGGTTGTGTAGGCTAAGGGGGAAAGAGAGATAGAAATTCAGATTTGTTATGTGGTTTGGAAACCTAAGAGCTAGTTAGCCAATTGTTGTGTGTTTCAGATTTGGCCTAGGACTCGTACTTGTGGATTCATAGCCCTGGCTCAAAGGTGACCTACTATTGAGAGTAAAATAATAGTAGTGTCTATGGTTGGGAGGAACATCCTTGGTCTGCATCCAGTTGGTGAATGTTTACTTGCAAAGATAAGTGGTCTATGTGTTTTTTGTATAATGTATATTCCGCTACATATTTAATTATCTCTAAGAAATGTATTTATATTGTGCTTCTCTGCTAGTTATTTTTTGTGTATGGCATGTTGTCCATTTATTTATGATGTAGCATGAATATTGATTAATGCATGTGGGTATTTCATGCTTGATTTCAGATTAATTGTTATTAGAATTTGATATCAGTTCAAAAGCCAGTTTTTGGAGTAGTGTGGTCATCTGGTGGGTGGTTGGGTACGTTACATATTAGTATTGTTCCTAGTCTGTGGGTGGGTGGGTATGTTACACATTTGTTTTATTATGCATCTCTGATATTTTCATGATGAGATTAACAATTCTAAATTATCATCTCATAACATCATTGAGAGGTAAATGGTTGGCGTGGATGAAGATTAGATTGCTCATTTCTGTCCTAGATATACTATACTTGTATTCATGCTCAAATTCTCACATGTTAATTAGGTTCCTCATTTTAATATTCATAAATATATTATAGTATATTTGATCACTTCCAAGGGTTTAGGATTAGATACGTGCATCCTTCAAAATATATTTTTGCAATGGCAAAAAACCAGTTCATAAAATCCCAAGATTATAAATGATTGCTTCTAAGGAATTCATTCTTTTAATTTCCTCATTATTGATCAAACCTGGCTCTTTTTCATATACTTGTTAACCAATATCTTCTTCCTTATACAACAAATTTTATTCTTTCTGTGGTTGCAAGAACGGGGTCACAGAGTCACTTTTTTTACCAGATACTTAGGTTGTTTCAATTCTTCAAGAGAATCATGTTGAAATAGAGGATAATTTGTATTTGGTCATAGAACACAAGAAACACAAGAGTGTGGGCCATCGATTGATGAAAATATATTGAAACTTCAAATGTGCCTTAGGAAACCATATATTTCTTTACTTGGCCACTTCAACTCTGAAATGTCTATGGGAAGCCCTTGTGTTGGACATGGTAGTATGGTGTTGGCATTGATGTCAAAGAAGGCCAATATGATCAATGTTGGACATGGTATTATCGTGTTTTCATTGATTTCAAGAAGATCATTGTCATTAATAAAGAATATGTCTTTGATATCCTAAATCTCAGGAGAGATAGTGTATTGGGTTGCAGGGAATCAGAGCACGCAGCTGATCCAGGTGGATATTGGTGCTCACCCACCTATTCCAATCGGCTCCTCGTGTCCATTTTTTGTTCATCATGTTCTTATGTATTGCTTTGTAATTGTGGGTTTTACACTTTTGGGGTTGTCTGAATCCCCACACATCCTCCAAGTGGATATGGTTGGCTTCCTTATTTTGTGTTTTTTCATGTCAGCACATCTTGTTGTACTTCTGAGACCAAGTTAGACTTTGATGGCATAATGTGTATTTCTCTGAAAGACCTTTCCAATGGGCTATCACACGCCTAAAATTAAGGTCGTATGCAAAAGTTACGACCCTAGGAAGTTGAGGTACCAAATTACACCAACTTACCCATAGGGCCCACATGAATTTTGGCGTTTCACCTTATAGGTTTAGGTTTTTGGATGACTAGGGTTTTGGAATTCATGAGTAATATCAAAAAGGCCTCTAGAGCCTCATTGTAATCCATTATGCTCAGACGGATGCATGTATTAGCCACATCTCTTCTTAGAGATAGATACCACCATTCGAGCAAGTGTTTTAGTTCTGCAGTTTTATAGTTTCAGCCTATTTCATTATTTAATAGAAGATATTGTTCACTAGATATTTGTGTTATTCTTCATATCTCTGTGTTTATTGTATTCAATCTATTAATCATTTCATTCCGCTCCTAAATCTGGATTAGTGGTATCAGAGTGGCCTGATCTTCATCTATTTTTTTGCGTGCATGTCCCCGACAAGATCTGGGTACAAGAATTTGGGACTGAAACCAATCGAGCCATTACAAGATCTGCCATGACGAGCCCGATAGAAACCCATGGGGGATGAAAATAAATATGATTGATCAGTATATCCTATTAAAATATTGCTCGAGGAATCCCTCATGCAACAAAGGAACGAAATGATGGACAATTTCACACAGATCCTTCGACGGTTGCCCATAGGAGAAGCATCTTCATCAAGAGGCCATGCAACTCCCTTCAAGGTATAGGTAAATTTTGATATTCCATTATTTGAAGGACTGATAGATGCAGATGTTGTAGATAAATGGTTGAATCTGCTCAAAGGATATTTTTTGGTCCACAATTTTTCCGATAGGTAAAAGATCACTTTTGCACTCCTCAAGGTGGTTCCCCATGTTAAAGACTGGTGTGATACTTACTCTAAGAAAAGGGCCATGGAGGAATATACAATGTTTATGGTGGCCCCTACATGGGACTCCTTCTGGGATGCCATTAAAGAACAATACTACCATGTTGGAAGCTACAAGGACCAATACACCAAATGGACCGCCCTACCTCAAGAAATGGACTAGACAATACCAGATTTCACCAATATTTTCCATACCCTATGCATCAAATTGGGTATCAAAGACTATGAGCATCATTTGGTGCTCAAATACCATGATTTTTTGCATAGATACATTCAAACATAAATGGATTTCTTGGACATCACCTCATTGGGCACAGCTTATAAATACGCTATCAAGATCGAGCAGAAATTCAAGAAGAAACAGTGAGAGTTTGGATATGCAAACCCCTCATAGTCAAAGCAAGGAAAAGGCAACCCCAACCCACATAGCAAGGGACCAATTTGAGATGGCCACCCTCAAGACAATCAGTCCAAGCTGCAACACAATAAGGGCAATGAGAAGATGAAGAAGGACACGAGAAAATGGTGTGAGTACCATAAAAGTCTTTGGCACAACACTGAAGAATGTCGCTCCAACCAGTCTCTCATGGTCAAGCTGAAGGATTCTGAGTCAGAGGTTGATTCTGATTCCGAGTCAAATCCTAAAGGAGGGAAGTGGATTATTGATGTTGAACCCAGTGCCATTGTTGCTACCACCAAAGTCTGGCCAAGCGAACCTAAAGAACCAAAGGAAGGGGAACGCCTCTTTCACTCGCAGATGTGGGTCAAGGGGGCTCTAATTCATTTCATTGTCAATAGCGGTAGTCAAAAGAACCTGATTTTAGCAGAGGTCGTCAAGCAGCTGGACCTGCCAATGAAATCACACCTACAGCCCGACACCATCAGTTGGCTTTGTCAAGGAAGAGATCTTTATGTCAGCCAACAATGTTGTCTTCCCTACGGCATCAAACCTTTTAAAGATGAGGTATTGTGTGATATTTCTCTCCTTGAAGTTTGTGATTTTCTTTTAGAACAACCATATTTGTGGAAGCATCATGTTGTGTATGATTATAGACCACACAGTCTTATTATTACTTTGGGTAGACAATTGTACAGGATCCCAGAGGTAGAGCTTCCTATTGTTATTTCTTTAATCTCTGTTAAGAAATGCAGTAAGGTCATTTCACAGAATCGAAAGTTCATCTTCTTTGTGATCCATTCTCATAGTAAGCATAAGGTCACCACCACATCTTTTGCCTCTACACAATGCCTCTCTTTGCAACAGAAAAAAGTGGATGGGATCATGGAAGAATACAGAGACATCTTTGCCTCACCTACAGGGGTACCGACACACTTCCAAGTCAAGCATCCAATTGATCTAACCCCCGACACACCTCTCCCTAATGGACCAATCTATCGGTTCTCTTTGATGGAGAATGATGAAATCAAGAGTCAGATCCAAGATCTTCTTCAAAAAGGGCACATCAAACCCAACTCCTCCCCTTGCGAAAGCCCGATTGTACTGGTGTAGAAGAAGGATGGGACTTGGTGACTCTGCATTGATTACAGAGCCTTAAAAAAAATCACAATCAAGAAATGCTACCCCATTCCTAGGATTGATGACCTTCTTGACCAACTCAAGGGGGGAAATTTCTTCAGCAAGATTGACCTAAAGTATGGCTACCACCAGGCTCACATCAAACCAACTGATGTATGGAAGACAACCTTCAAGTCTAAAGAAGGTCTCTACGAATGGCTAGTCATGCCCTTTGGCTTAAAAAATGCACCAGCCACTTTCATGAGGTTGATGGATGATTTATTGAGACACTTCACCAACTCCTTTGTGGTAGTATATTTGGATGACATCCTCATCTTCAGCAGAACTCGGGAGCAGCACGTGCGGCATATTTAGCAGGTTTTGAGCACTCTGTGGTAGCACAAGCTTTATGCCAACTTGGAGAAAGGATATTTTGGCATGAACAAGGTCCAATACTTGGGCTACATTGTTGATGAGAATGGGGTAAATGTTGATCCAGATAATATCCAAGTCATCTGTGACTGGACAGCTCCAACCACACTGACCGAGCTTGGGAGCTTCTTGCGACTAGCTAACTTCTACTAATGGTTCATGTTGGGATTCCCCCATATTTCATGGGCCCTCAACCAGGTGACCAAGGGAGGTGGTAGGGCCAAGTTCATGTGGGGGAAGAAGAAACAACAAGCATTCGATGATTTGAAGCATCTCTTGTGCTCAACTCAAGTAATCTCCTTGCCTGATCTACAGCAACCATTCAAGATTGAGATTCATGCATTTGACTATGTTGTGGGAATAGTTCTCACTTAGCATGAGCATTCGGTGCCATACCATAGTGAGACACTCTTTGATACTATTGTAAATACCCCACCTATGACAAGGAAATGTATTCCATTGTACAATCTTATCATCAATGGAAACATTACATTTTGGGGAAAGAGACAATCATACACACTGATCACAAGCCTCTACAATTCATATAGACGTAGGGGAAATTGTAGAATGAACACCATCAGAATTGGTCCACCTACCTGCAACAGTTCCATCTCAACATCAAGTATAAGACAAGTATCTCCAATAATGTCGTTGACTGCCTCAATCAGCCTCTTGTGGTTTCACTCACCACTGCGCTCCATTCCTATGGACATCAATCATCTTAATGGCCCCAACTTTATTAGCAATATCTGGACTTCGCCACCACATATCATCTCTTGGGTACAAACGCAACTATCATTGATTTTCACATTCAAGACAAACTCTTATGCCACATGGGCCATCTCTGTGTTCCTACAAGCAAGCGTGCAAAGATGATTTGGGAAGCCCACTACAGTTGGGTGGAAGGACATTTTGGCATAGAGAAAATTGTGGTTGTTCTTCAGAAACATTTTTATTGGCCAAAACTTGGACAAGACATCAGCAAGTATATCAGATCTTGCACTGTCTGTGTCATTGCCAATCCATCCATAAAGAAGCAAGGCTTATACACCCCTCTTCCTCTTCCTGAGAAGCCTTGGGAATCCATCTCAATGGATTACATGCATGTCTTTCCATTCACCAAGCAAGGCAATGACTGCATGTTTGTGGTCATTGATTGGTTTTCAAAGATGAACATCCTCACAGCCTATAAGAATAATGTCACAGCCGCAGATACTGCCAAGCTCTTCTTCGAATGAGTGTCGGACCACTTTGGGATATAAAAGACCATCATCTCTAACCGAGATAGTAGTTTCCTTAGCACCTTTTGGTCAAGTCTCTGGTCTATGTTGGAAACCAATCTCACAAAATCCACTGCTTTCCACCCCCAAATCGATGGCCAAACAAAGGTCGTCAATCGGATGATTGTGCACATCCTGCACATGTACAATTTTAAGCATCCATGTACATGGGACGAGAGTCTCCCATATGTCCAACATAGTTACAACTAGGATCTCCATAGTTTCACCGGCCATAGACCATTTCAAGTGGGTCTGGGATTCCAACCATTGGGACCCATTTATTTTGCACTTCCTCTTTCCACCGCACAGACAGACTCTTCCCATGATCAGTCTATGGTCGACAAAGCCACAAGATTCATTGAGTGGATTCAGCGCATACGCCAACATGTCCAAGAGATTTTGCAGAAATATAGTTCTAAGTATAAGCAGCACCATGATCAACACAGGGTACCACACTATTTTTCGGTTGGCGAAAAAGTTTGGTTACATTTGTAGAAGGAGTGTCTCATCGGGCCCCATCGGAAGCTTCGCCCACTTCATTATGGACCTTACACTATCAACCATGGGCTAACACATGGTCCAATCCAAGGGTGCCACATGTCACCATGGTCAAGGCCTTAAAAATTTCAAATTTATATTGTTGGACTCCATGGGATTTGATCCCATGACCTGCCTCTTCAAAGGGTGAACTACTACCTTAGAGAAAAAAACCCACTTTTCAGAAATTTAAACTTAAGCACCTTTTTCCAGCTAAGGGAGGTGCGCCCTTAGTACTAGGCCACATGGCCCTCATATGACCATAGAAGAGGGGCGAACACCCTAACTGGGGGCTTAAGCTGATTTTTTGCCAATTTTTGGGTTTTGACCTTATTTTAGTGGATTTTTAGTGATTTTTTAGGATTTTTGGCCCTCTAAAGGGGTTCTAAGCCCAATCTGAGGCCAGAAAGTTGGGGGCAAGTTGGATTTCAACACCCAACTTAGAATCTATACAAACCATAGGTTTTTGATAGTCCAAACAGGTTCAGAAGAAGAGAAATGCTATAGAATTGTGAAGCCAAAGTCATTTTTATGCAGGGAAGCCATTGAGGAGAGGAACTTTGCGGGCCAATCCTGGGAGCTTCGCTCAACCATTTTCAGTGTCATCAGTTGTGTTGGGATATTGATTTCTAGAAGCTTTGAAGAGAAATAAGAAATCCTCACCCACTAAGACAAAGGCCCGAAGACGTAGGTGATCTTTCCGAACTCCGTTGACAATTTTGTTGTTATGGTTTGTTGATTCTTTGTACTTATTTTCAGATCTGTGTATCTTATTATGGCTTCCATGTTATATAATTAATTCTTCCTCTTTCTTAAAATTCCTAAATGGTTAATGAAATCATGTTTTAAAACTCAACCATAGTCTTTAAAATATCTTTTTGGATCAAGTAGGTATCAAAGTAAGATGTGAAAGAGTACAAGTGGCTTCAGTAAGATGTGAAAGATTACAAGTGGCTTCAGTAATATGTGAAAGAGTATAAGTGGCTAAAAATATGTTTTCAGTTGTCATGATTGTTTTTCAATTGATCTTGATGAGACAGGTGCACAAGACGGAGTTTAAAGACAAAGAACAAGTGGGGTGGCCTATCCTGCACTTAATGACTGGTTAATATCCTTTTGGAGGACTGTTATAGGATAAATCGGTATATGTGAACACTAACAAATCTCCCTAGATCCACCTAGATCTAGAACAAAACAGGACAGGACATGACGCTTTCCCTGAGCAACTATCATTGAATTTACTACCAAAGGAGGAACGAGTGACATACCTTTATATCACCTCCTTAGGTCTTTTTTGTTCCTACTTCGCTCTGGTGCTCTTGCGAGATCATATCCAAGACAACACAAACCAACCAAAGTGAATATAGTAAAGTATATTCAATGACAACCTATGCATATGATCAAGGAATTATGCAATAAAATAAAATTGATTTTATGGGAAAGGGGCATGCCACTGTATTATATTAAATGAAAGTAGAAGATACAACCAGATCGCCTTGATGTCACAAGATTCCTTTTGGTGGTCCTTTGTTCTAACACACACACTTGCTCAAAATTTTCATGAAGAACATCCACTATGGATTTATGGACAAATGGAGGCCTCAAGCATCAATTCAAACAGGATTCCTCCCACAATTTTGAATCTATTCTTTCATCAATTCTCTATTCAATCTTGCTTAACCTCTTCCTTGAGAAACCTTTCATTATATAGGAGAAGGAGAGATGGTTAAAGGGATGAGGATGATCCCACTAAATCTGAGAAGTCGGTAGGATGCCAACCATGTGAATGCCAACTCATTTTCTAGAAGATCCTCTTCTAGAACCTTTGTAACTTCCTCTTCCTTTTAAGCTTTGAAACAGGTTCACACCCTACCTATAGAGCAGACTGTGAACATATCTCACTCCAAGTATAGGGTTTCCTGTGAGAATCAGGGTTTCTCGCACCCTACATTACATGTGGCCTGCAAACTCATCTTGAAAATATGTTTTATGGAAGAAGACAATAGTCACTTTTCTCAGGAAAAAGGTCCTTATGAGAGCCTGAACACATAACTGTAGAGACATCACTAGAGTGACCAAAATAATGTGTAACAGAATGCCCCCCAAAGTATGAGGCTGGAACTCGTGATAGCAGAATACTTTGTAAAATGTGTGTGTGTGTCAGAAACAAGAATCGCACCTAATCGAAAACTTGCAAACAATCAAGCATCTGTAGAATATAATACCAGTTCTGAGGTAGGCATTCCCATGCTCATACCACAAATGAATGAAATCACAAATGTAGGCCATGGCCACCAATCATACACTGTGGATCCATGTCATCAAAATGCTACATAGCCAGTAGGAATACACTGTGGATCTATGTGTTAGAAGACACAGATTAGGACATAGCCACGCAACATACAAAGTGGATCTATGTGTCAATACAAATCATAAATACTCCAGCCCAACCTGGGCCAAAAAGATGAGACCCAGGGTCTTCAATCCTGTCATCTGAAAGTACGAATGTAGCCATGTGATTACATGTGTCGAAGTCAAACATGGTAGAAACCACTTGATTACTGGTCATTGATGAAAACCGTTAACAAGTGTGAGGGAAATCACCATTGATTTCAATGACTCCCAAGGAACCTAAGTACAATCCAAATGAATGTGAATAAATGAGTTGAATTTGAACACTCAATGGAATCTCTCTATCAAGGACCAATGATGTGAATCCAATGTCAAAAGCAAAGAGACCTTCCATTAAGGCATGCACCTAGTTATAAGGTGCTAAATGATTTCTAAGTCTTACTCCCGGATAATGAGTTGGAGTCGACAGAAAAAGACTCATCATAGGAGGGCCTTGATGTATCCCCCATCAATGAAATGAAATAAGTAACATATTTTGAGGGTAATTCAAAGTATGAATATGATTTGAAATGAACACAGGGAAGGCCGACATGGTGAGAATGGACAACTGCAGATAGCCAACTCAATGAAGGGTTTGTTTGGACTTCTCTTGAACATATGAACGACACGACAATGGTCTTGGCAACATTGACTCAAAGACGACCCAAGATATGACCTTGTAGTAAGTCAAACGAGAGACAAATGGATTTCCCAACATGGATTCAAATGACAAACAGGGGGTGTCATGTTCAAGAGCGATGCTTACTGCCACTAATACAAATACGAAGGCATATCCCTTTCCCAAAACTTCTCCCACCATTTTTGGCGAGTACCTCTTTATTTTTACACAAGCTTAAGGAGGATAACATATGCGTGTTGATGTAAGCTCATCCTTCAGACAAGTCCCTCGGAGTACATTTAACGAACCCTAGGAAGGAGTGGTTCGGTCCTATCAGGGCCTTTCAATGTTTGTTTAACGAGTCCAAAGATAGAAAACTAGGGGGGTTTTCATGTTTTGAGAGTCTAAAAAACACGTAAAGAGAACTCTCCCAGTTCCTTTGACATAAATTAGTTCGACGAGACCGAAAAATTGATAAACTATCACTCATCGAACATTTTCTTCAAATACTTTTACGAGCATGAAAAGAACAAGATCGCTCGGCAATCTTTTCATTTTTATGTAGCGTGAAAAGATCTTAAAGGATACTCCCTTATTTTCATTGTTTTCGTGTTACCATGACGAGTACGAAAAGACGACAAAAGTATACTCAGTTGCGTTCTCATGTATTTTTTAGCACAAGAACGAACGAAGACTGAGCTCAAGGTTTTTCCTACAAAACCCTAAAAAGGTATTTGTACACGTGACGAAAAAGGGAAAAAAATACTCGTACACCATTGTTTGGGCTTCTAGGCCATCTATCTGTGAAAAACCATGCTCACAAGGCCATTAGGGCATTATGTATTCACACAAAATAATAAAAATAATATAAAAAATCAATGAGAAATAGTAAAAAAGTGAATAAATATGGGTGAAAAGCCCTTTTTACCATTTCATTGTTACTTTGTCAAAAACTTGTCCAACACACCTCTTTTTTTTCCAAATTTATTTGCTCAATTGCGGGAGGTACAAGCGATCATTCGGAAAATGGTTTTATCCAACAAGGTAATCTCTTGATCCTTCAACTTTTTCATTGATTAAAATTGATTTTTTATTGGCAAATTTAAGTATTTGAGTCCATTTTAGGGCCGGTGGGTGCGCTCAGGAATTTTTGCAGGTGGGCCATTCGGGACCTGCGAGAATCTAAAGTTCTCGCAAGTGGGCTTTAGTGCACCTATGAGAATCTAAAGTTCTCACTGGTGGGCTTCAATGCACCTATGAGAATCTCGCACTGTGTGCAAGCTTCAGCTGCGAGGGCCGAAAATTGTGTTTTCATGCAAGTTTTTGCTCAATAAAAAATTATGCAAGATGTTAAAACAAGTTTCTAACTTCCTTCTCATGTCTCCATTACATGTGTTGATCATCACGATGTTGGAATGGAGGGAAAGAGAACACAAGGAGGATGATTCCAATGCCGGAAATGATCTGGGTACAGTTGCTACCCTCCGGGAATGTGGGCTCTTAAAAATTTTCAGTATCTCAGGCATGAGATCCCAACTCAGATTGTTAGAGTACCTGATCCACATGTGGGATGTGGATCAACAGGTATTTCATGTAGGGTTCCACACGCTCACACTAGATATCGAGGATATCTACTTTCTGACGAGGTTGTCACGACATGGATACCATGCTACTCTGACCAGAGGTAGAGGCGGTGGACTTTCTATGAGCGAGTATGTTTGCCAATATTGTGTTCCTGAGGCAGAGAGAAGAAAGGGTAAGATCGCCATCTAGGGTGTCCAAAATATGACCTTGCAGACTATCTTGTTTACCGTTGCACGCATGGCCAAGAGCGTTACTCTGCATATGGCTCTCCAAATCTATTTCCAATATGCAATAGAGTGCACAGAGCCTCGGGTTTTCAACTGGTCAGACACAGTTCTCTGTAGTATGAAGAGGCAACTGACAAAGTGCAGAAGGGGTAACCTGATGTAGTTCAGGTACGGGTCACTTTTGGTGTCATTCTTCCTTGAGAGGGTCCCACTGCTATGTCTACAGGTAGATTGGGGTTTATCGGCCCCACAGGATCCAAGGATGTTGAGGTGGTGTAACCTCATGGCTCGACACATAGTAGGGCCTATAATCAAATATAAAAATTTGTTTTTTGATTGGTTGAGGCCCCAGATGTTGATGATTGATGACTATGCATATGGTGGCTTGGATTTCTGAGGATATCTAGATTTGGTTCTGCCTGAGGATGCTCAATGGGGTGAATTAGGTAAGAAGTACACATTTTTTTCTTTTGTAATGTTTTTGTAAATTTTATTATATAAAATGTTTCTATGTCTTTGATCTGAGGACTAATCAAAAATTTCTTTTTACAACACAAATGTGGGGCCGTATCGACCTCCAGGAACATCACCCATTCAAAGACGAGGAGAAGTGGCTCCAGTGGCAAGATGGGATGTTGAGGACTATGAGGCAGTTGAATAGAACTTAGAGGGACTGGCTGCGGATGTCCCAGACATCGCTATTGGGGATATCCCAAGGTGTTATCAACGCCATACTGTGGGTGTGTCTGAGTATCTTAGTTGACTGCTCCGTATGGTAGCCCGAGCAGTTGTATGTTATTGTGAGTGTCATCCATGATGTTAATTTGTAGAAGCCATGGGCTTCATATATTTTGATATTTTGGTTCTTGGACAAAAAAAATTTGTAAAACTTTTGATCATTAT
>CBVK0101730867.1:0-22776 GCA_900067695.1 Picea abies | reverse complement strand
ATATATATATATATATATATATATATATATATATATATATATATGTAAAAGAAGCCTGGAGGAGTAGTTAAACAAGTTTAAGTACCACATTATCTTAACACCAACAAGGTTTTGATTCCTCTAGTAGGGTCGACGGGTTCAACGACAAGTGACCATAGGGACAAAATTCCATGACTAGGTCATGTAGGGTGAGGCATGCAAGTCTACGCCAATAAGTTTACTACAGATGCCATTCACAAATCTATGGAAGCTTCCATGGGTTTCCTCAGGGGATTGTTTCCATAGAAAAAAAATATTGTCACAAAGCACTCGTAGCATCACAATCCAGTCCATTGGATGTAGCTTAGGTGGTTGGGAGGAATGGTTGTTACCCTCCCCACCCAGGTTCAATTCCTTGTAAGTGACCTGTGATGCCCTTAATGGGTCTATATGATGCTCTTGTTGTTGAGCCCCCAATATTCCGAAAATGCTCGGCCTCCCCATGTCCTCTCGCAGATTTCAAGGGGGTTTTTCATGGATGTAGCAAGTACCAGTGTTCGGTGCCATAAACCAAATGTAGTCAAAAAAAAAAAAACATCACAATCCATCATATTATGATATATTTATTCTATCCTATATGGATTTCTCTTACTTATCCTACTTGGATTAGATGTTTTTATAGTGATTGAACAAATTGTTCATCGCAAAGAAAATGTGCTAGATATATAAAAATGTGAAACATAACAATGCCATGAAATGTGAAATCGTGCGCGTTGGAGATGTTTCCCCATTTCCAAAAAACATAGAGGAGACATTTTATATAAATAATAGTGGAAGTATATACAAACACAACCATAAGACAAATATAATATTTACTCATGATGAACATAAATTGAAACAAAATAATTAAGTGCAATGAACATAAATGCCATCTCAAGACCGTCATTGAATATCTTGTATCACGATTCATCTTGAAAATTGGGGCTGATTCAAAAAGTGGGGAAAATACAAAAAGTAGACAAAATGCATATGATAAGTGAAATGTGATGTCCAAGTCAGAAAAATGAAATTGAAAGTTTATTATTGCCCACAAATGACCAAAATAGGTCAATTAGACTCGAGAGTACAACATGCAGATATATCAAAACAGTGTTGCAAATATTGCAGATATATCAGAAATATTGCGATATTTTAGAGATATTCCATCCAAATGACATATAATCTCAAAAATTGCGACATCGAGATATTTTCATAAAAATATTTGATGCATCTAAAATTTGCCTATAGAAGGTGAAAACCCTAATTTTATTTCTTAGTTTATAATTTATATTTTTTAATGCTTGCCATCTTTTCCTGAATTTTCCGATATCATGAATTTATCACCCCCACCAAAATTTTGCCAATCCTGATATTTGCAACATTGAATCAAAATAGAAAAACTAGACAAAATGCATATGGTAAGTGAAATGTGAGGCCCTAGTCGTGAAACTGAAAATGAAATTTTCTTATTGTCCTCAAATGACCAAAATAGGTCAATGGGACTCTAAAGATTAACATACACTAACATCTACAAAGGCCCAAGGGAGTGCATAATGCATCTCCCAGCAAAGAGCAGTAAAAGAAAAGCTTAACTCTAAAATCAAAAAACACCTTAGTAACAAATAAAACCTTCATAAAATACCCACTATCAAATCTCTAGGATCAAATTACATCAAAATTATTGTGAAGTTATAATACAGAAAAGGTGACGCAAGGTGCATTGAGTCCAGAGCATACAGGGCCATATTGTTGACGATGTTGGATCGTAGGTAGTGAATGGAAGTCCGAATCCAGCACAGCAATTACCCTGTTAATTGCCACTGAAACGGAGTACAAAACAAATTTCAAATGATCAGATACTGTGTACTATACTTGAATACAATGTTAGATAAATACATAACTCTCTCTAAATTTGAAAGCATAGAAGAGATAACTGAAAACTTGAATTAATATACCTAAACAGAAAATTGAGACCTGCAGGGCAGTATCCCAAACAAAGAATCCGAGAACAGTTTACGAAAGCATAATGATGATCTAAGGAAATAGAGAAGTATGATCCTAACAAGAAACACTTCTACTAGAACAGATAAACAACAATGTTCTTGCTCCATAAAACAAAACTATAAGTCATGACTAGAAAAGCTTATAAAATTAGAACCAAGATGTGGAGAATATTTACATATTAATATCAGATAACACATATAATTTAAAAGCCATGCCCACTCTATAAAGAACATGATTTCCGGTGGCTCACAAAGATTCCTCCTTATAATCTCTTTGCTGCATGCCTAGCATCTGATTGATAGAAATAGCAAAACTTCAAGGAAGTAAAATACCAAAAATTATAAAAGGAATGGGATTCAGGAAAACAAAGGACAGAAAGAGTTCCTCATAGAAGGTAGAAGAAAATGAAGCAGTGCAGTGTGCAACAACAAAACTATCCAAGGAAAATGCTGTCAATTAAAGCCTATAAAATCCCTGTAGGGATCTTGTAGAAAGCAAAGAGATGCTTAAAAAAACAAGGTATACATTAGTGTGTTACTACTGCATAATATGTCATATGTTACATACATGTCAAGGCCTCAAGGCAGCCAAGTCCTTCCTAGGAAAAGAACAAATATTTAATATATATATATATATATATATAATGAAGGATTTAATATTAAAGAAAATAAGATATGACCATGAAACTTCCATATAACTAAAATATGTTCTGAGACAGGTGTGGAGAGAAAACAGTTCCTCTAAAAGGAGTCTTGTTTCTGGGTAGTCAAACAGTGTGACAATACAAATATACAAGAGCAACAACAACACACAATCCCCATAGAGAATCTACTATAAAGCCCTTGTCTACTACAGAAGAATGACTAGCAAGTACATGAATACCACTACCAGGAACAAGAATGCACATTAAGAAGACTGTTCCAAAACCAAACTACAGTACAAATTAGCCAAAAAGAGAAAAGAGACGTTAAGATATTAAGATATTATGTTGCCGGTAATGTGTCAACCAATGTTATCAGGACCAGACCAATGTTATCTGAATCAGTCGAGCCCAAAAACCAGAACCAGTAAAAAACTAGAAACAAAAACCATTCGATCAAAAAATACATCAAATATTCAAATTTGGATACACACACACACATCCATGTGAATCCAAACCATTACACACAAATACGCAAAGTTTTCTCATGTATATAGCAAGTAAGGGTGCATGTAACAAAATAGAAAATAGTGCAATCGATATCTAAACCAAAATACATAAACAAAGAGGCTCTAAATGGCCTCTAGAGTCCAAAAATAAGCATAGTATTAAATTTTAACTAATAACTACTAAACTCTATAATCTAATCATAAGAAAGACTCATCTAAAGATTCTTTATCCTCTTCAACCTCAGCATGGGTAGACTCGAGAAAGGGACTATGACTTGAATCCCCTAAGCTTGAAGGTGCAACACAAAAATGTCTACATCCTCTACCCATTTTGGTGGGTCCAAGTCCATCCAAGATAGGTCTTCATCATCAAACATAGCCGGCCGACTCTCCACAACTAACTCTAAGGAGGAATTAATATCATCCAAGATTACGGTGCTCAAATTAGGGATCTTATTCAACAATTGGTTGTCCCTCCATCTAAGGTTGCACTGAACATATACAATAGCATTCAACCAACTTTGTTCCAACCAGTTTCAAATCTTAGTGTGTCTGCTAAAAAACACTCCAATTGCGTCCACAACCAAAAGCACTACATGTCTAGCTCAAGATTCAAATTGCAAACTTCTACAAATCAAGGCACTAGCTACCAAACTACGTCCACCAATAGGTTCCAATAAGAGTTGAAGACAAAGAAGCTTCATCAAATGAGTTTGAAACATTGACTAAACCTTTGCAATGCACAGAATAATGAATGATATGACTTGAAAACTTTGAAATTGCTCCCCTGGTGGGTCTTTGGTTCTACTTTGGATAGCCATAATCATGCCAAAGGTACCAATATTGTCATCAATGTTCAAGAGCTTATTGTGTATCTCATCTTGTATCTTTGCATCAAGGACCATGTGCCCAATGCATCGATACAATTCTTCTTTTACATCCCCATCTAGGTTAAAATATTTTGTATAATGGTACCTTGGGTTCAACTAATAGCCAGCTACATGTAAAGGTCGATAGAGTTGCTTGTTCCATCTATCATCAATAATTTTCTAAACATGAAGATATTTTGTCTTTTATCATTGTATGTTTCCCTTATTGCCTCTTTGGCTCGATCCATGGCCTCATTAATAAAACTAATGGCAGGTTTATCACCATCCACCATTTGCAACACTTTCACAAGGGGCTCACTGAATTGACTATCTCTTCTACTTTTTTCCATAAAGCTTTTTCAAAAACTTTGTGCACAATTTCTTCCCTTTAGTCTTTTTGCTCCATTGAGATGCATTCCACTATTCACAAGAAAACAACTTCTTCAAGTTGGCTCTTTGCTCAAGCATGGATTACAATGTAAGAAAAATAGATGTAAATCATATAAAGGCTAATAGAACAAGCTCTTTTCCCGCAATGTTTTTCCTCATAATGTTCAAGACCCACATGTGGTTGTAGATGTATCTAGTCATGGTTTTTGCTTGTTCCATATGAAGAACCTCCAAGCCCTAGGTCACTGAAGTTGTTATGATCTCAATCAAACAACCAGATTGTTGAATTTAATTATTGCAAAAATTAATTTCAAACCATAGCATTAATCACACAATAGCTGAAAATCAAATAGCTTAAGCATAAGAATTAATTTCATACAACACAAGTAATTACTCCTTCAAAACTAGCTTTTCATTCCTTCAAAAAACTTAAAAGAAAACCTCTACAACCTACCCAAAAACAACACTGCACGAATACCAAAAAAACACCATGAACTAAGCGAAACAACTTGCTAGGAGAGTACAACCTATCTATACAAACAGTACAGACATCGATACGGCTTTGTCCGTACCACTACATGGATCTATATGATATTGTCCATATGACTATACAGACTTCCGTACGTCTGTACGAAACTATACAAGACTGCGTGCTTCCAAAAACGTCTCTTTCCTGGCTGCCTGCTCTCTCTCCCTCTCTATCACTCAACTTGCTCAACTATTCAAGTGTTCAAGTGTGTGAACTCTTTATCTTGACCTATCTTTATAGTTTTAGCTAAGACCAAAACCTAATCTATTTATGAGATTACTCCCAGTCTAAGTCATGCATGCATAAAATACACTTTTTAGACTCAACTACTAAAAATAAGCCTTTCACTTTTTAACTGAAGTGAATTAAACAATACAATTTACTTTTCAAAAATAGAATCACTTTTCAAAAATAGAATTACTTTTCGAAAATATCTCGAACTACTTCTTGCACGTTCACACTGAACCTGTGCAGAAGTTCCTATCCGAGCTATCATTCTCAACACTCCCTCTTAACGAAGAAGGAATTTTGCACCAATCCAAGTCTATCTTTGAATGTCTCAAACTTCCATCTTGCCGAGAGTTTGATTAACATATCAACTACCTACTGATCCATGGGAATATACTGGAGCTTCACTACTCCCATCTGAATCGCATCTTGTATGAAGTGATCTTTGCTCTTTGTTGAGCTAAGTGCCTTGGAAGTCTACTTCCTATTGAACCAAGATATTGTCGTTGATCCTAAGCTAGAGAAGCACCCAAAGTTGCTCCTCCTGTTTGTTGCACAACCTGCACAATCTGAGTCTAAATACTCTTGCAACATCACTACATCGCCTCAAGATATCTCAGACCATACTCCATTGTGCCCTTCAAATTCTTGAGCACATGTTTTGTTGTTACCCAATGCTCCTGCCTTGGCTCTACCATGAACTAACTCAAGATGTTCACTGCAAACAAACATGGGACTCCTTCCCATTTACTTCAAAGCCCCAAGGTTGCTCTGTGTACCTAGCGACTAGAGAAAAAATCTCCTTGTAGTCGACTCCCTCTCTCAGGGAGAACCCTCTCGCCACAAACCTTGCTTTGAACTTCTCAATGCTACCATCTACAGCATGCTTGATCTTGTAGAGCCACCTGAAACTCACAACTGACTTCCCCTCTGATCTTGGCACTATGTCCCAAACATCATTCTTCATGATGGAGGTGTACTCCTCCACCATGGCATCTCGCCATACCTTCTAGTTTGTTGCCTCCTGAAAACTAGAAACCTCTGAATCTAGAATGCTACTCATTAATGCCATATAGTTTGAAAACTTTTTCGAAGGTCTTCTCTCTCTAAATGTGTTCCTAGGAGTCTCAACACACTCCTAAGCATCCCTCAATGTCTGACTGGACCATCGAGGTCCCATGACATAAGTGGAAGGGGCTCCCACCTACCCCTGTTCACCTGGAGGTTGTTGTACCACCCTTTAAATCACTAGTGACCCCGCCTCAACCTTCAGAACTTCTTGCTCCTCATGCTTTGTCACTAGGTCTAGAATCTCCTTTGACCTATGCTTGTTGCTTGGGAAAGCAGCCTTGGCATGCTTGCCAAGTGTGCACCCTCTATAAACACCATGTTGCTCAACTCTAAACTCTGGAAGACCTATGATTATCTCACTCATAATAGCCAATGCCCTATGCTGCAGGTGCCCCATCCTCTTGTGCCATAATTTGCACAAGTTGTCATTGTTATGCATCAGGGCTCGAACAGGTTCACCCTGCAACCTTTACAAATTACCTTCTCTAACCCTTATTACATGAGTTGTATCAGGACTAGATTCCTTCGGTCTAATGAGGAATTACTAGTTCTTGAACTCTACTGCAAAGCCCTTATCCTCCATAACCGAAATTGAAAGAAAGTTCTTCCTAAGACATGGTACAAACAAGACACCATCAAAATCTAAAGAATTACCTGACTCAAGCTAGAAGGTAATAGTACCAACTCCTATTACTGGGTACTTGGCATCATCACCAAGCTCAACTTGTACTCCTTAGTCCTGCTTCTTCAAACTAGAAAATAATTGTCGGGATGATGTCATATGTCGAGATGCACCACTTTTCACACACCACACATTCTTGGAATTGTGCTAGTAGAAAGGCAAGATACTAACGATAAATCCATCTCAAAAATGGCAACAAACTCGTTCATCTAAGTTTCTGCAGAGGCTGCTAGCTGCTTCTGTTGATGCTCCCCTTTACCCTTCTTCTTCTCTGGACATTGTGATGCATAATAACCATGCTTATGACAAACGAAGCACTTGATTTTACTCAAGTCCTTCTTTCCTAGTTGTGAGGTTGACTCCTCACTCTTTCCCTTATCCTTGTTGGATCCTTTACCTCCACCCTTATTTGACTAACCAAATAGAGTCAGGTTCTCTTCACCATCCTCCTTGTCGGCTTTTGACTCCATCCAAGTCCTCTTGGATACAATCATTCCAAAGCCTCTCAAAGTCGGAAAAGTTTTCCCAAGAGTGGATACCTTTGACAAATGGTTCCCATGAAGTTGGGAATCCATTCAGTGCCATGTTCACTAACTCTGCATCTTCAACCTTCTCCCCAACTGTTGTAAGTTGATCATGAATCTATGTGATCTTCATAAGGTAACTAGTGATTGTGTTTGATCCGGTCATCACTATGTATTATGTAGTATGGATAGGAGTTTATTCTGTGATACCATATTCCTGTTTATGTTTTGACTCTGGTAAAGACTAAACAAGGCATCGAACATCTCCTTCGTTCTCTTCTTCTCAAATACATGAGGGATCGGATGATACTTTATGACATCCAAGATCATTTGTTTGGCATCCACTTCCCTCTTGTTGTGAACTACCAATTGTTGCACATCTGTAAGCGGAGTCACAACGTTCTTGATAATATCTGAGGGATCGGTCTCTTCTAGTAAGAATGTAACCCTCACCTTCCATAATAAGAAATTTAAGGCACCATCCAATTTGTCCTCAAACCTGAGGCATGTTGTTGCTATTCCTGAGATCTATTGCACAAACTCCCAAATCTGAAAAATAAAACTTTGAAACCCTCTCACTGTTGGTCCATCTTCCTTGCAGTGGATTTACTGAAGTAAATCCTAGAAAATCTCAATCTTTGTGGAAACTTGCAATCTTTTAGCCAAGTTAACATTGATGAAATTATGTTTACAACTAGGGTTAATAGAAACAATGACCTTCTCTTGTTGAATACATCCATGAACATATAAAATGAATTTTGTGCATGAAAACAAATCCTTGGTTCTTTCTTTATCCTTCCACTTGGCATGAGACCACTTGACCAAAAGTAATTTTTCATATGCTTCATCAGAAAGTGCCACCATCTTGCAATAGTCAAATGACCGCCACTATATGGCAGCATCATCTTTGAAACCGTAGTGTAGAAAAGCTTTCCATTCCTCTTTCCATAATGACTTTGACTTCATCTGTTTTATATATTCTTCAATACTACGACCAATCTCTTCCTATGAAATGCATCTTACTTGTTATAACCCAAAAATAGAACTAGGGTTTGAAAAAAAATCACTTACTTTTCAATGGAGCTCCATTATGTAGTTAGGGTTTGAGGCCAAAGATGTAAAATGATCATAACTTCTTGTATGCTTCTCAAATTGGCAATTATGACCCCAATTATGAAATGCCATGGCTTCTTTGGATCTATTAGCACTAGTTTGACTAAAATATATGCATTATGTCAAAAGATATCCAATCGGCAAAATTCGTGGCCATCTCTGGAAAAAAAACCCTAAAAAATGTAGATTTTGAAACAAGGATATCTCCACTTCTCGGACTCCGTTTTGGAATTTTTTTTAATTGGGTATTTTTTTAAAGAAATTCAAATCTATTGTTGGTTTCTTCAAATTTTGTGCAGAAAGTTTCAAAAATCAACCTAGATATTGTTGTCCTTTTTCCGTCAAAAAGTTACAAAAAGAGAAAAAAACCTTCCACTTTATGCCCAAAAATTCTCCCACTTCATGCCCAAGAAAGAGCTCTAATACCACTTGTAGTAAAACTTCAAAGGTATAAGAGAGAATCCACCATAAAAGTTCAAAAATAAACCCTAAACACCAAAGATAGCAAAACATTCACCATGAACAACACCAAGAATATAGAGAGAAGAACCCTTATGGTAGGGTAACACCATCAAATACAACTTATGGAAGGAATCACTCCAACGGCCATGCTTGCTACAAGAAAATACAATCCAACACATATCCAATACATTGATACTCATGTATTTATAATTTCTCATGAGTATTTCTAGGGGTCTTACACCAACTACCCCTTATTATTATATTCTTTCCTTTTAATTACATAGTGGACCTATTCCATTATTATGGCCACATTACATTCATTATCCCCATGGATACCTCCCTAGGTACCCCATATTATCCTCCCTAGGTACATTACAATCTCAAACCCACAAACAAGGCAGGCATAGCAATATGAAACTCACAAATTAGAACAGAAATACACTACAGGAATATAAATGGCCAAACAACACACAAGTAACATAAGAATCAGATTTTGCAATCACAATGAGAAATATCTACTCATTCTCGCCAACATAAATCATTATTCATGTATAAATTTATGGTTTGCACCTTGATGCTCTATCTCTTGCCCAATTCTCTACAACTCCAACTTTATATCTCTAAACAGTAGTTGGGTAACCCAACTCAAATGACACCAATCTTATTTATTAACTTTGTTGGTTGATTTCCTAGCTTCCCAAAACTCTTCATCTTCCTCCAACATCTCTCCATGTCCAATCTAGCTCTTTAAATTCTTTTGTAACTATTCAGATTCGTTTATGTGACTTCATCTTCCACTAGAACCTTTAGAGCCATCCCTATCACTTCAGCTTCCACTATGACCTCTCATCTTCCCTTTCACACTCCCTGTCATGTGTCCTCATCATGCATACTTCTTATCAAGCCCTCATTCTTGTTGTATTCCTCTAAAATCTTTATAACATCAGCATCATGCACGCTCCTTTCCTCAAAATGTCTAAACTACATGTTACACTTTCCCCTGTTACATCGGTCCTTCAACTTATATTGCACTCATTTGTGGAGTGCTCCTTGTTTTACGCTCATAGGGGTCACACACACTCACCTAGCACACTCGTGGACTTAGTTGTTTCAAGGATGCTCTTGCATCAATCATGTTGACGTCCAAATGAAGAATGACTTAGTTTGGAATTTGTTGAAATCTTTTCACCAAATTTACTCCCTCAACACATACAATTGCTTGATTAGAGACTTCCATCTAAAATATGTTGAATTTTAATGCTTAGCTCATGAACATGTGGTTTATTTCAATTTAGCATGTACTTGAACCATAAACAATGCAGCAATACCATACAAGTAGTGCAATAACCAAGATCACAAGAAGAATAACCATGCACAAGAACACAAGAGTTTATCATGGGAAAACCCTTCTCAATCAAGGGAAAAACCCAGCAATCCTTCACTATAGAGTCAAGAGAAGATCCCCCACACCATGTACCCTAGAGCACACAAGAGGGTGCTCCTTGACCTAGAAACTTGTGCCTAAGAGAAGTGTGCACTTCAGCCGTACAACTTAGCTTGAGAGAATATCCAACCTCAGGCTTCACTCCAGTGAAAGCTTCTTCGGGAGTCATGTTCTTTAGAATCTGATGAGGACTCATGTTTTGAACATGCATAGTTGTCATGGATTCCTCTGCCCACAAAATCATAGGTAGATTCTGATCATGTATCATCGCTTTGGTTGCCTCAATAATGGTTTTGTTCTTCCTCTCTGCAACCCCATTCTGCTAAGGGTTATAAGGAACGGTCTACTCCCTCTTGATCCCTGCCTCAATACAAAAATCACTGAAATCCCTGGAGGTGTACTCTCCTCCATTATCTGATCTCAGCACCTTGATCCTCCTCCCGGTCAGGTTCTCAACTTAAGCTTTAAACTCTTGAAATCTTGTAAGGACTCCATCCTTGGTCTTTAAGAAGTAAATCCACGTCTTCCGAGAGTGATCATCGATGAAGAGCACATAGTACAAATATTTGTTCAAGGAAGCAACAGTCATGGGTCCACAAACATATGAATGTATCAAGTCCAAGATCCCCTTGGATCTACTGTCATTGCTCAATAAGGACCCCTTGACATTCTTGACAAGAGCACAACCTCTGCAAACGCCATTATGTTGAACATGTATCTCTGGAAGGCCTGTTACCATCTTCCCCAGAGCGGGAAGGGCTCTATAATGTAAATGAGCAAGTCTCCTATGCCATAGCTCGCTCAAGATGATAGTGTCATGTAACAAGGCCTTGACTGGTCGGACAGACGATCTGTATAAATTGTTTTCTCGAACACCAATCACACGGGCAGAATCCATGTGTGAGTTCTTGTGCCATGCAAGAACTTTTCCTTCATAGAAGGTAACCTTGTAGCCTTTATCCTCTAAGGCAGAAACAGAGACAAGGTTCCTTTTCATCCTAGGTACATATAGTTGTTATAGCAAGATTTGCCTCACCATTGCTATCTTGCACAGAGGGCCTTTTTCCATTTCCCTATGCAGACTTGTCATCCCTTTTTGATGAATCCAGAGCCAAAAATAAACATTTTTCCACATATACGCACCCTATCAGCTAAACAGCATGCGTATACACTGGTTGCTCCACTACAGCTGCGTACATCAGGATTTGTGCCAGAAAATATAAAAATGAGGTCGGGTTTCCATGTCACGACAGAAGATCTCTGATCCTTGGCCTTCCACATACTGGAAACATTCCGACTCGGCCCTTTAGTTGCATTCTGAAGGCTATAAAAGCACAATTTCGAGCTATGGAAAAAAAGGAGAAAGCATTCAACTTTGACAGTAAAGTTACTCTGGAGAAATTACTTCATATTGAGTCTGCATCCCTTTGTCCCTCAAGTCTGAACACAGTGTTCAACCCCCAAGGTCTTTCCCTATTATTGAGAGAACCTCGTTAACTCTCTCTTATGAGCTTGCCTTTGGTGGAGGATTGAAGTGGTGGAGGCCCAGTTGGAAGGAACTTGGTTTCTTGGTTTCGAACCGTGCCGACATGGAAGTCTGTAATGTTGTCACTTCTACTGATCAATTATTAATAGAAATACTTATTTCCCGTCCTATTGGTATATTGCAGATGTATGATTATTATACATGGGCATGTTTGTAATGTTTATTGATGGATTATGCTATCTAATGTGCTAACCCCTTTATATCATCACTATATACTTGCTCTGCTCGTTGGTTAAGAACTTATTGCAGTTATAAAGCTTTGGGTCGAAGTGCTCAACGGTGGAACATCATCAAACGTTGGATCGAGTAGGCCTCTTTCTTATCTTGCACATTAGTTCATATAGCATATGTTGGAATTGAGTTGATTTCTGCAGTCATACCTGTCTGTTGTGGTTTACCCTTGGCCATAGAGAGTTTTTCCCTCGTAACAATAGTACCTCACCTAACTGAACCGGTATGTCAGAATCTAGTTGGAATGTAGAAGTTCCAACTCCCTTCACAGTATATCTGGCATTATCACCAAGTACAACATGTAGATGAGACTCTTTCTCAACAAGGTCTGTAAGATGTTTTCTGTATCCAGTCATGTATCTGGAAGCACCCCTATCAATTAACCAAATATCACTATCTGTAGGAACCGTACCTGAGAGTGTTGATATGAAGAAGAATGCTTCATCTTTTATGTCTTCATCTCTCTGATGTGGTTTTGGATCAACATTAGCAGTGGATGCAAGTTGTCTTCCTTTCTTCCTGGTAGGAAAATTTCTCGCAATGTGTCCATACTTGTCACATCTGAAACATTGAATCCTTGATATGTCTTTTCTCTGTTCATCACTGAGAGTTGTTGAAGTTTTCTTGTCTTTCAATGCTTTGCTGAAACTTCTTCTATTTCTTCTTCCTCTCTTTGTATGAGAAGCAAGAGCTTGATTGTCATCATGATGGGAGTATTGCACTCCTCTGGCTATAAGTCTGGTTTCCTCCTAGGTGCAGTCTATCCATAGACGATCAAACTCAGGTAGATCTGCTCTTTCACTGATACTTTGAAGAAATGGTTCCCAATGTCTTGGAAGAGCATTGAGAGTAGTCATGACAAGTTCTATTTCTGTTATGGTTTCTCCAATGGCACCTAGCTGAACTCTGATCTCTGAGATTCTCATGAAGAAGGTGGCAATGGTGTCAGCTTTCGTCGTCTTGATATTTTGAAGTCGATGCTTCAATGTAAGAGCTTTGTTTGCGTTGTTGCTCTCAAACATCTTCTTCAATGCATCATATATCTCATAAGTTGTTTTCAAGGTAGCAATACGTGGTAGTAGATGATCTCTCATTGAATAGATGATTATCTTCCTTGCTTTGACATCATTTGCCTTCCAATCAGCCTTCTCTTCATCGGTAGTTGTTTCTGGTAGAGTCTTTTCTATCAAACTCAATAGGTCATCTTCTTATAGAGTGATTTGTAGTCTTGATTTCTAGAAGCTGAAGTTGCTTGATCCATCAAGCCTATCTTCCACCAAATTTCTGGTCCTCATGGTTTGCAGATTCTTCACAAACCCTAACGGCTAGGCTAGGAAACCTAATGACTAGGCTAGGCTAGCAACCTTAGGTTTCGTTGGCCTTATGACTGCCAACAATAAGCCTTGGAAAGTCAGAAGAACCCTGGTGAGCTGCAAAAATCCTCCAATGAGCTGCAGAAACCCTAGGGCCGAAATTCTGCAGAAACCCTAGAAACCCTAGGGGCCAAAAATAAAATTCTCTGATTTGCAATCTGAGAGTTGCAGGAGGTGCGTTGAAAGAGGTCGTACACAACTGTGAAAGAATTAGGCCCAACATTCAAGGGGCAAGTGCAAAAAGTAGCAAAATGAAGAGGGTCGTTTTTGTAGTTGCAACAAGAAGGTGACGATTGGCTTGAAAAGGTGTTGGAGAGCTTGTGCAATGGCTCTTACAGGAAGTCTTCTCTAATACCATGTTGAATTTTAATGGTTAGCTCATGAACATGTGGTTTATTTCAATTTAGCATGTACTTGAACCATAAACAATGCAGCAATAGTAAATACCATACAAGTGTTGCAGTAACCAAGATCACAAGAAGAATACCATGCACAAGAATACAAGAGTTTATCCTGGGAAAACCCTTCTCAATCAAGGGAAAAACCCAGCAATCCTTTGCTATAGAGTCAAGAGAAGATCCCCCACACCATGAACCCTAGAGCACACAAGAGGGTGCTCCTTGACCTAGAAACTTGTGCCTAAGAGAAGTGCACACTTCAGTCATACAACTTAGCTTAAGAGAATGTTACAAGTGTGAGAGTGAGTGAGATCCACAATGGGGATCTACTCCTATTTATACAAGACCTAGCACATCAAAAGGATGTGTCTATTGGCACAATAGGGCCGACTTGCTCAACTGAATAATAAAATTAATCTTTACACAATATTAATTATCTTTTACATGGTGGGGCTGACTTGTACCCTTCACAATACAAATTAGGGTTACAACAAATCTCACTCTCAGACAATATAGCAAGGGATCCACACATCCTCTAGTGCTCAGCGACTAGGGACACGTCCACTTGTGCTCAGCCACGGGGACGTCACTCTCAACAGATCAACTCAACTAAGTCCATAGGAGTACCATCTGGAGAGCCATCTCAAGTCGACTCAACTAAGTCCATAGGAGTCTGACAGGAGACCATCTCAAGTCGTTGTTGATGAATGCAGCTATGGGAGACATACTCGAGCTTCCAAACCTATGAGATGCGGAACATAGCAGCTATGTGAAGTCTTTCTCTCAGCTTACAAACCTAAGAGAAATCCCATATGAAGGGTTCGTGGTTCCTGCCTGGGACAGAGTCAGGAGCGTAGAGATGGCCTCCATGACGTGAGTGAGAAGAACTCCAGATGATTATCCGATGTAAAAGCGATCTGTTGAGTTAGGACGTGCCTGTGGCTGAGCACAAGGTGTACGTGGGAAATCCCAAAAGTGTTGGGCACATCATCATGTGAACAGAAATGAAGATGATGTGATGGCCTCCTCTGAGTAGCAGAGTTGACGAGAAGACTCCAGATGATCCTCCTGTTGGTGGCAGTGAGAAAGTAGATCTATAGAGTGGACGTGCATGTGGACGAGCACAGGTGAACGTATGAAGACCTGGGTCATCTATGTAATGCAGTGAATCAGGTCCATGGCATCCCTATGGATGTGCCCCTAGTGGATGAGCACTAGTGGGTGTATCAGATCCTTTACATTATATTGTTCAAGAGTCAGACCTACCTGTAACCCTAGTTATTGTGTAATGGGTACAGGTCAGCCCTACCTTATTGTGTCTAAAGATAAAATGTAAAAGATAATTAATAGTAATATTAATATTAATTATTATAATAATGAATAAAAAATATATCTTAGTGAGGTCGGGCCTATTGTGCCAATAGACACTTCAGTTGATAGGACAAGTCTAATATAAGTAAAAGGAAATCTTTCATTGTAGACACACACACACTTGTGAGTTTTGGAAATTTCAGCAAGTACACTTCTTGGTCAAAGTTGTGCACCTCTCTTGGGTGCTAGAGTTCTAGGGTTTTGTGCACCCTCTTGTGTGCAAGGATATTCTTGGTGGTAAAGATCTTTCTCTTGAAAAGTATAGCAAAGGATTTGGCTGGGTTTTTCTCCCTTATTGAGAAGGGTTTTCCAGGATACATTTTGTGTTCTTGTGCATGGTGCTTCTTCATGTGATCTTGGTTGCTGCAGCATTTATGGTTATGGTTAATTGTTAAAATGGAATGAACTTCATGCTTAACCTAATGCTTATTGAAAATTCAACAGTCATCTCAACTCAGTCCAAAGGAGCACGACAAGAGACCACACGCCATCTCAACTCAGTCCAGAGGAGTATGACACACCCATCACATGGGCTCTCTCACAGATCATCTCAACTCAATCCAGAGGAGAACGACCTGGAGAATGTCTCATGAAGCTGCAATCAACAACAAAAGAGTGGCTCAACAAATCACGGAGGTTTAAGTTGAGGTTCAGCCTAGTCAATTTGATTTCAGAGAGTTTGAAAAGTACTAGTTGAGCCCAACAAGGTCGTTGACACCTCCTCTTTAATTCAACGGAATTTGGCTATCCAATATGGCAATCAGACACAACACTTGTCCTTTTAAAGCAGGCAAAGAAACTGTTGTGCACTTATTCTAGCATTGCCCAAAGGCAAGCACGCTTTAGAAATTGATTGTTGAATTCTATAAGCATTTAGTTTGTGCTCCCATGAATTGGTAGAATGTGTCACTAGGGGATGTTTATTATTGGAAACCAGATTCCCAATTTGTATGGCAACTTGTTAGAACTGAAACACCTACATAATATGGAAGAGGAAAAGTCTACAATTCTTTGCAATCATATGGTGCAAGAATTTCCAACTTTAGTAACCAAATATATTGTTTCCAACAATGACTTGCATAACCGAAGCAGGACAAAAAGATAGAAATGGAATTGAACAATCTGTGCCACTTGATAGCTCATTGAAGAAATGCCCTGTGTGGAAGTAGATGCCAGCTAAGACATCATATCAAGGGAAAAGTAAGTTTTCAGTCTGCTAGCAGCTAGACCCACCCTGCCCAAAGGTCATGCTAGTTCAAAGAATCATGGTTGAAACAGCCTATACGGAATGATAAATTTCCCACTCTAACACTGGCTGTCTCAAAGACGGAGTGTCATAAGAATAGAACTGCAGATTCTTGGGATTCATCGAGCACTTAGCGACCAATTAAAAGACTGGGATTTTATAATATGAATGATCTAAGATCCATTGGGAAGTAGTAGATAGCTTACTAAACCTAAGCTGTTGTTGCCTGTTTCTTTCATCTTCATGGCATTAAAGTTCTGTACTTTGGCAGGCCTTGATGATATTATGTTAGTAATCACTTATTTTGACCACCTGGATTTTGATAATCGTGATGATACTACCTTATAATGCACACATCCATCACAATTCAGTAATGAAGGCGTTCAAGGCTAGCTGGCCTCTGCCATGCCATATTTTTCTGCTTATTTTGTTGTAAATATCAATAGCTATCTACAAATCTATAGCTATTTAAAATTTCCACTTGCCAGTGTGATCAATAAAAAGCATTTAGAATTTTAGAGAGAAGAGAGAAAACTATCATTCAGTTCGTTTGGTATGTATTATCTGTTTTTGTGTCTTTATCATGTATCTACCAAACACTATATGGTCTCGAGTGATCAGATACATTAAAAATGTAGATGCGTATCATGATGTTTGGTTACTTAAAAGTTAATACATAATCTAGTGAAACCAGATGCAGATAGCAGACATCAGAACCTACTCAACACTATATGGTATGTATTATATGTTTTTGTGTCGTTATCATGTGTCTACCAAACACTATATGGTCTCGAATGATCAGATACATTCAACATGTAGATGCTTATCATGATGTTTGGTTACTTAAAAGTTGATACATAATCTAGTGAAACCAGATGCAGATAGCAGACATCAGAACCTACTCAACAAAATATTCTGTTCACTATGTGACAACAGACTCATTACATACCAACCACCTCACTACTTTACTAAATTCCTTGCATCCGTATTTGGAAGCGAACTCTACATGGTATAAATTAAACTTTAAAGTTATAAACCTTCAACAGTTGAGTCTTGACTAGATACAAGATTTTTCTAATTAGAAACCATTTCAAAGCGTTGTATACAAAAATACAATTTATCTTTAGCCAACACATAATTGATTGCCTTTTGATAATGTACATTAATCTTACCTATATCATCTTCTGCTGCACTTTGTGCACAACCAACAGCATCCCACCAATCAACTCCAACTGAGAGGCTCCACCAAAATCTGGTAGTGGATGAGAATAATCAAGCTGTAGGCCACTGAAAATAACCACAATATAAATACAGAGATGTGACAAGATAACAAACAAAATCAACTTCATACCTGTCTGCTATAGCTCGTTCCCAGGCTGCTGCAGTACCTTTCCCTCGACTACTTTGACTGGCAGGAGGTAGAATACGTAGAATTTTCAGTACAGTGCAATCCCTGCTGTTATCATGCCAAACAGAGGCCAGGCAACAGCTAGTAGAAGAGAAAGCTGGTAGGGCAACAGAAACCCCGACTGAGGCACAGTAGTAATCTATGGGAATAAAGCTACTGCCATGATACAAATGAACATCACCATAGCGAAAAGCAAAAGCAACCTCCCCACCATGACTTGAAAAGACAATTTTTGCTAGCATCCTTACGTCACTGTGCTGGTTAGCTAGGTCAGAGTTAAATCTGTCACTATTTCCAGCATTTGAATCTACTGATGTCTGTGATGCTGACAAATTTCCTGGTGTAGCAATGGGTCGAGAACCTTTGAAGTCTTTCATTGGAGATATGCTCTTATTTACCTTGGTGGTCCAGATTGTTGTCATTGGTGCTTGTCCACCAAAATTTGTATTAGAATTTTCAAAAAGCGGATGCAGTGCAACCTGCTGACGTGAACTTTCCCACCGCTGCACCCTCCAACCAGTTAGAGATGGCCCCTCATCAGGATTGTGAGGAGACATATATTGGCCTGATGGAATGTAATTTGGATGTCATTAGTTTACTAGAAAAAATGGGTAATTCAGCTATGTTTGAATCAGTCTGTTTACCTACAAATCCAATTTTAGTGAATTGACATATAAATAGACTTAATAAAAGCAGCAATCTCAAATTCCATTGCAGACAAGATATTACTAGTGACAGAATGAAACTAAACAGTTGCCTAGCATTCCACCAAGCATGTATTCCTTTCTCCCAGAAAACAACAGAGGCAGAATAACCACGTTCAAAATTCCAGTTATGCCAGTTCCTCAATGATGCTCATATTCAGGACCTGGGTCAGCTCTTAAAGTGCACAAATGAAACAAACTCGTTTCAAAGACCTTGAAAATAAGAAAAAAAAAAACGAATTAATATTGTGTAAATTGGAAATCCATTGTCAGGCATAGAGATGATAATTCACTAAAACTAGAAGCCTTATATTCTATATGAATGATTTTATCCCATTTCAGATCTCCTACTGTTGCTGCTGTTGAGATTTGGGTACCTTGGAAAGTGGTCCCCCTTGTGTTTGTGAGCTTCTAAACACACGAGGGAGGACTTTGTACCATGTACTATGTACTTTGTGTCTAATTTCACTTTGACTTAGGAGATTTAAATCAAAAGTGAAATTTGGTCATTTTAGCCTAAAGTGACAATTAATTCACAAAGTGGGTGAATTAATAGACATAAAATGAAAACTATGGAAACTTAAGTAAAGTGGGTTTTTGGATGAGATTCTTTTTGAGTGATCTCAACCATTGATTAGACTTGAGATGGGATGATCTCAACGGTCCATATTTTAGGTTTCCGTATGCATCCTAAAGGAGGGTGCAAGAGGCCAACGAGAGGCCATTCACTCATTTGTTCACTCCAAGAGTTTGAGAGGGAGCAAGAGGATGAGGTTTCAGACATTGGGAGAAGCTAGCTTGGGCGAATGCTTTCATGGAGAGAGCCATCAGGCTTGGAGCCTTGTTTATTTAGTGGGGAGCTTCCAGTTCTGAGGAGGGCGCACTTGAGGAGGAGGGTGCATCATCAGTGGGGAGGACTTACACCTGTCAGATTGCAGTGAGGTCTGTTTCAGAGGGAGGCTACTCATCAGTGTTTGATTACTGTGGAAGAGTTTCCAGATCAGAGCTTCCAGTTAGCATCTGCAACAGATTCAGTGGATTTAGTAGCATTTATGAGGGGCACACCATGCTAGGGCACACCTGCTTGGTTTGGACTTGTATTTCAGCTTGAGACAAGCTGCTATTGTAACAGGTTCATCTATATTTTGTACTTGTTGTATTCCACCATCTATTCTCCTCATTTATAGACATATATCCCAAACTGGTTTTCCCCGGGGGGGTTTTATCCAGGGTCATGTTGACCAAAAATACCTGTGTCAAATTTATGCATGCTTAGAAGTGTAGATCAGCATTTTAAAGTTAACGATTTAGAGGTAGTGTTATTTGTTTCAATGTATATTGCATGTGCTAACATTGAGTAAAGAAAACACTTGCAAGGGCACCTTAAAAGAGCATTTAACCATCAAATATTGGGCAGAAACTTTCGTGACTGTTTGCTGTCCTAAAAACAGCAAGCAAAGACAGCCACACAGTTGAAACTTAGAGCCATACTAAGGTCAAGGACAGACCTTAGATGGCAGCCTCATAGGACCTCAGAAAATCTACAGCTGCTTCCCACCCTTGACTCTGTTTTTCTAATTTTTCAGACACAACTTCTCAAAAATGTAGATTCCAGAAAAAATAGAATCAGATTATAGTTCATTCAAGGCTAATTTCTCAGCACTGGAGGCAACTTCCAAATTAATCTTGTAAACCTGATCCTCAAACCTCAAATACCCGCCCCAAAAAAAGTTTATGCTCGGATACCCTATAATTAAAATTTCCAAAATGCTCAAGTCAAACCTTCACCACCTACCCAGAAACAAACCTTCAAACATTAGTAACCTTGAAAACTACAAACGGAATTGACCCTGTATGAACTCTATTAAAATAATAAACAAAATTTTAATTAACTGAAACCAAGTTATGCAAACATACGCATGCATAAATATAACAGCTCAAATAAATGGTAAAAATAGCGGATATTAAGAAAGTCAACAGAATCAACAAATACAAGCACAGATACTAATGTAAAAACATTCTCAGGCATATAGCATAGTGATAATACAAAACCCAAGCAAAGGTGATCCCTCCTTTCCAAGTAAAAAGAAAAAACTGATAAGGAATCTTCAAAATATTCCATTAAAGAAGTGCCACACATATTTCCACCTTGATTATTCTGTGCCAAGCAGTGCCTGTGTAAAAGAATTTGAGATATCTAAAACTTTATTTGCCAAAATGTCTAGCTATCAAGTGTCATGGCCTCAATAAGAAGGAAGCAATGGGATCTTTCACCTTCAACAATTGCAACAGCTAAGACTGATCCTCCACGAGATGGATCAAATGCAAGTGCAGAAACTCCTGAGGCCCATGTAGTAGTCGCAGCTGATTGAGCTGCTGCCTCTGGACTCACGTATGCAGAAAAATTGGACACTGGAGAACAGTGAAGTAAAATGGCTTCTATTGTCTCTTTATCAAGCTGTGATTGTAGATTTTTCCCTTCTGTACAAAGATATTCTTGCCAACTGAACAAATATGCAGCCAAGGGTGCAAAGCCTGCCCACGATGGAGGGTTCAAAGATGGTGGAACACCAATTCCTGTGCTCATCTTAACTGTTGCTTGTGGGTTGCTTCCATGGCCGGGAGTAACCTCCCAAACTACAACTGTCGATGGATTCACAATCGGAACACCAGCTACAAGCATTGTACCAGTATCTGTTATAATAGCATCAGCAGTCATAATGCCACTTGGCCCAGCTCCCAGCAATCCTTTGTTTGTTGCAAACCATTTTGGAGATGTGCTGGATTCACTTGAAGGCCACTGAGACCAACGAAGCTGGACTGAACCCGATGAAAAAACCGTACAGACACACAGAAAATTTGGCCAGCGTGCTGTGGAAACAACAAAAAGCAAACCAAATTATACAAAAATGGTTGAATTATAAATAAAATAAGAAACCATATTAATACTAAATAGACATATATAACCAGGAGAAGTTAACAGGACTGCTAAGCGCACCATGTTGAGATCTCTCAAGTTTGACTCCTGCATTTACTAACAAAACTGGTAGTAAACGATCATCACCAAATAGACGTGCTATATACGAAGACCAACAAACTGAAAGATATCATATACATCTAAAGACATCTTTCAGAAGTTACGTCATATTGGATGCTCAATCATTGTAAATTAAATTGACAACTACCAAAAACTATTGGGCAGTTGAAGAGAGAAAACTTTATTGGCTACTTTTACAACTGGATTTTTTATTAACCAACATCTGAAACTAAAATTCACTAATTGGCATAAGTTTTCTAAAAAATTGGCCAAGTTTGTAAATATAATATTCCTAAACTGACTATATTCCCCAAAATTTGAAATGATTAGCAGTGAATTATGTCTTCTCCCAGAATATTTATGTATAATATTATACTTCATTTTATATGCAATCAAAAGATTTCCCAACTGCCAATGGGATTGTGGTTTGGCGGGAAGATGGAGGCATTTCACACCACCTACCAAACAACAATTCCCCAAAGGCAAGATTAAGTGGTTGGGCCCAAGTGCAAGTCCTGGGTAATACTGACAAAGAGTAGCCCCGAACAAAACTGCTTATATTCAGTGGTTCAGCCCTCAAGGGCCATTTTGCCATGCAAGTAGCCCGCTTATCGTGCCCGACCTCTTCAGGTTAGTTTTAATGCTTCTCTTTAAGTTTAAAGGAATCACTTTCAAATTCCAACTATGATAAACTTATACAAAATGTTTCCGTAAAGTTTTTCCTGCAGTAGATAAGAATTTTCTCACATTACCTTAAAGAAGATAGAATATACAAGATTATCACGCAGGCATGTATTCAGCATCACCTTTGGTCAATCTGCTACAAGACTATAATTACAACTATTGAGAGAGAGAAATAGGATAAGATAGATAACTAGAAATTACAATCAATGGACACTAAAGAGTGGGTGTGTGTGACAAACAAACTTGTTTGACAACTATAAGAATATCCAATTCAAGTAGGATAGAATAAAGAAAT
>CBVK0101730865.1:0-13902 GCA_900067695.1 Picea abies | reverse complement strand
TATATATATATATATATGCACGTTAAGCCTTGGAAAGGGGTTTCTACCATCATGAAGAGTGGAAATGACATTTGCGCATAGGTTTTCAAATACAAAGAGTAGAGGAACCACACTGTATTTGTTTACACTCCAAAGTTTTCATTTTCTCTTCAAAGCCCTAGTTAGCTTTCTTGCTTACTTAGCTTACTAGTGTAAAACTTAAATTCCTAATGTTGGTCACTAGCATACCAATTTACTATTACAAATCAAGTAGTACACCTTATACGAAAAATCTAAAACAATAATGGCCCAAGAAAGTTTTGTTTCCAATACTTGCCAAGCTAAGAAATGGTAACATATTATAGTTTCTGGCCAAATAGGGCCAACTTAATCTATTGAATTTCTTTGACAAACATGCAATGATGACACCCATTTAGTTGTTATGATAAAATGTTCATCTTCTCCCATAGCATGACTTTCATGTGGCCTAATAAGACACAAAACCTCAATATCAAATTATTTGAGACAAATAAAGCGACATCTAAAAAATGAAAAATTGTCAATTAATATTAATAAACATTGACTTGTTTATTTTGTTGTCAATGACAATTGTGTAACTCTAAAATAGTATGGATGTTTGAAGTTTTTTCTCTCCATGTTAGTGTTCACAAGGCCAAACGGTGGCCAGATATTGATTTCTAAATCCTACTTAGTGGAGAAATTGGAGGCAACTTTGGAACCAAGCCAATATTACCCTTTTTGAACAATGTTGTATTGCCATTGCAAGCAACATTGTGTAGCTTTCAAACCGTGTGCCCATTTTGAGTTTCAAGTTATTCACCATGTCAATGTTCACAAGGCTAAATAGTAGTTAAAATTCCATTTCCAAAACATGCTTAGTTGAGAAATTGGAGGTAGCTTTGGGACTAGGCCAATATTGCTTGTTTTTCACAATGTTGGGTTCTCATAGGCAATATCATGCAACTCTTGAACTATGTGTTCATTTGCAGCTTCATTTTCTTCACCGTGTAAGTGTTCATGAGGCCAAATAGTGGCCAAAGCTTTGTTTCTAGATCGTGCATGGTTGAGCAACTAGGGGCAATGTCAAAGCTAAGCCAATATGACCCTTTTTGACAAGGTTGTGTTGTCACATGCAACATCACATAATTGTCAAACTATTTACTTGTTTGGAGTATCATCTTTTTCACATTGTCAACATTCATAAGGCCAAATAGTGGTCAATGTTTCATTGCTAGATCATGCCCTTGTAAGTAGAGCTATCACTAGGTCAATATTGTCCTTTTTGGCAATGATGACTATCATGTAGTTCTCAAACTAGATGTCTATTTGGAATTCAATCTTCTTCACTATGTCAGTGCACACAACCAAAAAGTGGCAAAAGTTTTGATTTCAGATCTTGCCTGGTTGGGCAATGTGAGAGGTTAGACTTTCAATCATAAATGGAGCTAGCTTGATCTTAATCGATTTCTTGGGCGAACTTGCAACAATAATAATTCTATAACCATGAGGGTTATTCAACTTCTATGTTCTTTCATGTTGTGAATTTCATGCAGAAGTAATAGCATTCAAAATCTTGTTGTTAAAGCTATTTAATACAAATAAATGTCAATGAAAATGTTCACATGAAAAATCATCAATTACTATTGATAAACATTTCCTTGTTTTTGTTGCCACCGGTGACATCATATAACACTAGCACAATATGACCATTTGGAGTTCCCTTTTCTTCTTTATGTCAATATTCAAAGTGCCATTATATTGAGAAACTTGAGGCAATTCTAGAATTAGATTGGCTAATATGGTTCTTTGTTGACAATGTTGCATCACCACATGCAATATTATGTAACTCCCAAATTAAGTGGAAATTTGAGTTCCCTCTTCACCATATTAGCATTCAAGAGGCCAAAAAATAGCCAATGTTTTATTCCAAATCCAACCCGATCGAGAAATTAAAGACATCTAAATTAGACCAATATAACCCTTTTTTGACAATGTTATGTTGTTGGATGCAACATCTTGTAACTCACAAACTAATTGCTCATTTGAAGATCCTTCTTTTTATTTGAACTATTTCAAACCAGTAGTTAAAGATCACTAGGAGACATGCCATCAAAATTAACCATAGGAATAAACTCCTAAGAGTAGCAATCATCCCCAAAAGGGGCATACAAATGAGTACACCTAAGAAGGAGGGTGGAACATGAGATCTCACCCCCACTTATATGTATTTCATATCATATTTATTTTTTATGTTTAGATTGTACCCCTTTATAAAGCTAGTTATTGCTTTTCAAAAGTTTAAAATCATATTCTAATGTATTTCATTATATTCCATGTCATATTCCATGTCAGTGATCATGAGGCCAAATGGTGGTCGAAATGAATTACTAAATCATGCCTAGTTGAGAAACTAGGGATAGCTCTAATACTAGTTTTAGGCCTAAATGTCCATTTTTTTGCAATGTTGTCTTCTCATAAATAGCATCACCTAACTCTCAAACCATAGTGTGTCAACATTCATGAGACCATACATTGGAAAAGTTTTGTTTTCAAATCTTAATTCATAGATTGGACACTAACTTCAAAGCTAGGCCAATAGAATTCTATTAGATTTCCCGAGGTTCAATCTTTGAAAAAAGGTAATTATAAACTATCTACTTGTAAACAAGAATTTGATTATATGATCTGAGATATAACGAGAGAATACTTGTTATCAGACAAAGATGTACCTTCCCATCAAAACAACTCAAGACGTGCATATGATCTCAAATGTTTATTTTATGCATTTAGAGAAATTGAACCTTTGCAAGTGACATAACATCCCTCCATCTTCACCATTGAACCACAACCCATTGACAATATATTCTTATTTTTAATTATTAAAGATTATAAATAATTTTGAATTAAGTTTTACATTTTTTAAACTTTTGTTTATTTTTTAAAATAAAATATCCTCAAAAAAGATAAACATATATTTGAGCATTATATTTCATTCATTTTTCCTTTTAACTAAAAGCATGCAGCCGGGGCCTTATCCAGCAAAATCATGTTGGTTTTGTCCCATGCAAAAGCAATACGTAAAAAGCAATAACAATGGAGCATGCAATGTCGCCTTCACTATCCCAACTTAGTAACCAAAAACAGCCAACAACCCTGCTCATCTCAGGGTAGCCTATATATAATGCCCCAATGGTTGGTAAAGGTGACCAGAGTTTAATCTCCAATTGCAGCTTTCTTGCCCAACAAAGGAAAAATAACGGATTTTATCCATAATCCAAAGGCAATCTGCCAATGCTCTTATTACTGTCTTCTTAATAGCAAGGCCAAAGGAAATATTTTTACTTATGCATGGGCACATCGTTTACTTAATGGGCCTTCCATTTTACAAAATTGGGATGTTTTTATCATAAAGCTCAATATAGTTTTACATGATATCAGTATATTAGAACCAGGGGTCATTACAACAAACATACTATGGCTAATATGGTCATGTGCTTATGATTTAACATTTACTGTGGCATGCATCTAGTACACAACTTATATGATTCTTCACTTATCTTTTATAATATTGTTAAAGCTCCACGATATCCTGGAAATCACTTGGTAGATCTGTTTACAGACGATGTGCTGTTTAGCTTGACCAACTATATCGTAGGCTTCAGCTTTGCCACCAACAAAGGAGCCAAAAAGAACAACCTGCATCAAAAACAATTTTCATAATGTCCTGAAAATGCAATCAACAAACTGCGTATTCTCCCATACATAGCTCAAAGGATGAAAGGTCCAAATTGGATGGACAAAGAGTTTCAGAGTTTTACTCTTTGATCAGGTCCTAGTTACAGCTTCATCTCCCAGCCCATAGTTTTGAGATCTATACTTTAACCTTGTAGTGCACAATTTGAGATCTACATTTAACAATATTTGACATACAGGGTTATTTGCAGGAATTTATAGTATCCCTGAAGGCACTTCATTAACCAAAACATTAGCAGAATTATATGTAAAGCCGAGTTCATTCAAAACTCTAATTGACCTTAACTACCTACAATAAATAGTCAATAGTCACAAGGTCATGAAACAATTCTTTTTCTTAGCATGGTTAGTAAAATATGTTGGACATTTCAGAAAGTTATGTTGAATCAAAAACTTTCAGCGTAAAGCTAATGAGAAGGAATGCTTTACCATCAATTCAGCAGATTTTCTGGGGACAAGTCTTCATGTGGAATGTGTCAAAATTTTGTTTTGTTCCTGCAACGAGAGGAAGACATGACATTAATTCAGCACCATAATCAACTGAAACAGGGGATATTTCATGTTGCAGAACGTCTAAAAAGCAGTGGAGATTGAAAAATGAAACCACATATAGAGAGAGAAAACATGAAGGAAAATTTTCCTATAGGAAGTATTTGAAAACAATTCCAGTAACCAATTAAAAATTCCAAAATTAGAATGGGAAAAAGCGTTATATTCTTATACAGAGAATGAAAAAATTGTAAATACATGCTAACAGGCAAGGCTAAAGGACCTTTTATTTTAACTTAGAATAGACATGAAAGAGCAGACTTTTAGGCCAATTCTGGAAAATGCTGAAACTATAAGATGCTAGTATGCTTGGAATATTATATGCTAGAATTTCACATTCTAAATTCTGCCTTATATGATACATAAATATGATTTTTTTATCCATAAGGTGTGTTTCTGTTTTACTTACCATTCACAATGAGAACTGGCAGACTGGTGTGTCAGAATGCCATGTTTGTAAGCAGTTAAAATCAGCATCACAAGGAATCCCCACAGGAATACAAGTCTGCATTGAAATTAGAGAAAACGGTCCCTATCCTTTGAAATATTGTGAACAATTTTGTAGAAGAACTTGTTGGTTATTGTTAGTTGCCACAGATACAAAGCTCACAGGTTAAGCAGCAATATGGCTCTCCCATTGGTATGCTATTAAGCCCAAGAAACAATGCCCATCTCCTTTTGCTGGCTATTTAGAATCAACCTCCCCTGCATCATGAAGTACAAACGTTGTGTCTGGAACATACCCTGCTTCCTTCATCTGCCCAGCCAAGTTTGCTAGTGTTACATAAATTTTCTCAGATTTTGGGTGGGATTTATCTCCAAATTCATGAATTTTGTTACCAACCTCAGCCAGCTACATCCTGGCTCTTTTTGCAAACCTCTAGCGTTCAATAGTGTTCTCACCCTTTCTACATCAGGCCACCTGCCTTGTGACATAAATATTTGAAAGCAGCACATAAATGATAATATCCAGCATTATCAGGCTTTAATCCAAAAGGTGTTCTGCCAGAGTTTGAGCTAACTTTGCATTGCAATGGACACAGCAGGCACCAACCAAACTCCCCCACACATCTGCAGCTGGTTTTAACAGCATCTTCTCAATGAAGTTTCATACCTCGTCCAGCAGCCCAGCTCGGCCAAGAAAGTCAACCATGCATGCATAGTGTTCCATCCTTGGTATGATTTCACAGTCTTGGCTCATTGAAGTAAATTATTGCCAACCTTTATCCACCAGGCCCGCATGGCTGCAGGATGAGAGAATAGCAACAAAAGTGATATAATCAAGTTGTATGCTTGTATTTTTCATTTGCTGAAACAATTTCAGTGCAACATCACCATTTCCATGCAATCCATACCCTGAAATAACTGCATTCCATGAAATCACATCCCTTTCACACATTCTGTCAAAGACAGAATGCGCAATCTCTATACTCCCACATTCGGCATACATGTGTATGAGGGCATTTACAATGGAAACATCACTGTCAAAACCATTTCACAATATGTAATTGTGTATTTCCTTTCCCTCTTGCAGATTTGCAAAGTAGGCACATGCTGGAAGAATGATAGGTAAGGTGACCAAATCAGGTTTCATACCTCCTTGCTGAATTTTCTGAAAGAGATCAAAGGCCTCATTGCTATACCATTCTGAACATAACCAAAAATCATGGCAGTGCATGATGCAACATCTCTATGAGGCATTCTGTCAAACACTATTTGGGCTATATTCATAGTCCCACATTTTGCATACATGTCTACCATAGCACTTCCCACAACAACCTCTGAATCAAATGCACCTTTAACTATGTAAGTATGAATCTCCTTTCCCTGCCGCAAAGTTGCTAAGCAAGCACAAGCAGGGACAGTACTCACTAAAGTGACTGCGTTGGGTTTCATGCCAGCCTGTTGAATTTGGCGAAAAAGATTCAACCCCTTGATGCAATGGCGGCATGGCCATTTTGAGCATAGCCAGCAATCATTGAATTCCACAAGACCACATCTCTACACAACAGCCCATCAAACACTCTTCGTCCAATATCTAAACTCCCACATTTTGAATACATATCTATAAGGGCACTTCCCACAACATCAGACTCCAGCCCAGTCTTGATCACATAATTATGTATCTCCTTCCTATGTTTAACATGTGCCAACTGAGCACATGAAGGAAGAACACTAGCAATGGTGACCAAGATAGCTCTCTCACCTGCCAGTTTCATTTGCTGAAACAGCTTCAAGGTCTCATCACAATACCCATTCTGTGAATGCACCGCAATCATGGAACTCCAGGAAACTATATCCCTTTCTGGCATATTGTCAAACATGTGGTGTGCATCTTCTGTGCTTCCGCATTTTGTGTATATGTCTATCAGGGCATTGCACATATAAATATCATACTGAAATCCATTTCTAGTTATGTACTCGTGAATTTCCATTCCCTGATAGAGATCTGCCAAGCGGGCACATGCTGGAAAAACCGTGGCAATCATGACCGGATCAGGCTTCACACCTGACCAAACCATATCTCGAAACAATTTCGATGCCTCATCAAACTGCCCATTTTGCAGACACACCAATCATGGCACTCCAAGAGACAATATCTTTTTCAGGCATTTTGTCAAACACTTAGAGTGCATCCACATTTGGAAAACATATCAATACATGCACTACCCACCACAATCTCCAACTCAAGCCCGCATGAAACAACCAGATCATGAATTTCCAGGCCATCTTCCAAAGACAACATGCCACTGCATGTCTTGAGAACATAAGGGAATGTAAAATGGTCTGGCTTTATGCCATCTTTGGGCATTTGGTGGTAAATTCTGAGGGTTTCTTCAAACATACCATTCTTTGTATATCCTCCCGGGATTGCATCCAACAAAAGACATTTCTATTAGGTATTTTTTCAAACAGTAAGTGTGCATCAACCAGACTGTTGCATGTGGCATACATGTTTGCAAGATTGGTACTTAGAAATACATCAGGCTGAAGCCCAGTTGAGAACACGTGAGCATAGAGTAATTTTCCCTCTGAAAGGGCCCTCTTATCGGTGCATACCTGTACAAGAGAAGCATGTGTATGGGTATCAACTTGTGTGTTTGCCGCTTTCAAAGTGTCCAGTGCTTCTATCAGTCGTCCTTGTGTGCATTGTCTGTTAATCTCTGCATTGATTTTGGGTTCTTTGAGTGCAATTTGAGTAATAGCTGCTCTTAAGATATGGGATGATAAGGGTCGTTTGAAGTTGGAGCAAAGGGATATAATAAACAAGCCAATCGCATTAACATGAATTGGTGCCATGGCTGAGATTGAGATTGTCTCGGAGATTTTAGTAAATTTTGTATTGTTTCCAAATATCCAGGCACCAAAGTTTCAAGTTTCTGATGAGTCTGTGTGCACTGCACAGCATATGCATTGTAATTGGTTTTCTCATACCAAGATATTCTGATTCTCTAAAACCCATCTTAACCATGGAGTTATTTTTTTAAACATAACACTCCTTTATTTCTCTTACTTTTTGTGATTTATTGTATTTATTGAAATCGGAATAGAATCTGAATTCACGATGATATATCTTTGGCTTCAACCTTGTCACCAACAAAGGAGCCAAAAAGAACAACCTGCAACAAAGACAGTTTTCATAATGTCCTGAAAATGCAATCAACAAACTATATATTCTCCCTGTTAGAATTGTTAAAATTAATGCAGCTGCAAGAGCCATTCTCCAGGAGGATGGCAAAGACCCTAGCTGAGATCTAGGGCCCCCAGGACACTCCTGGGGTTCTTGGTCTGGGACCAAGCAGTTAGAGCCATGGCAAAAGACCCTAGTTAGGGCCCCCAGTGTATTGTTGGGGTTCTTGGTCAAGGACCAAGCAGTTTGATGGCATAAGTCCCTAGATGTGTACTAGGGCCCCTGGATGTGTTCCAGGGAATCCTTGCTCGGTGCTTGGATTGATCCTTGGTTGTGTACCTTGGTGGATAAGACCCTAGTTGTGATCTAGGGCCCCCAAGATGTGTTCTGGGCTATCCTGGTCTAGAACCAGGCAGTTTCTTGGTTAAGTACCAAGCCGAGATGATGTGTGATCTTCTTCTCTCTTGGGATGGTTCATGTGATCTAGGAGCAGTTAATAAGAAGGGCATGATCACATCATTCACCCTCCTCATATGCCGGGATGATAAAAGCTTATAAGTTATATCATGAAATTCATGTGGACAAAACTACCATTAAAGAAGGACTTAACCTTTGACCTTGTCTTATTGTTTATTAACGAAACCCCCTTGCTTGAGTGATGTCCCCCCTCCCCCCTAATTGTTGATTGGGCATTTACTTCTTCCTAAAGAAAGTTGGTTGCCTTGATCATGAAACCCCTCTCTTCGACTTGTTTTATTTCTTGTTGACTTTTCTGATTTGACATATAATATTTAAATTGTAAAGTATTGTTTGTTTAATTATTAGGCATTAAACCTAACCCTAAAGTTATGAAAAAGGACTAATGTGATAGCCCTAACCTACCTACCTAAAACTACGAAAGAGTAACCTCTTCCTCACTCATTACACACACACTCTCTCTTAACCGAGTTTTGAACAGAGGTATTTATGCAGCTCTTCTTGTTCAGTTTGCTAAGTGGTTGCGGCTCTTCTAGGACAGGTCTCTAGCTCCTCCTTGGTGTGTTCTGGTCTGCTACATCCACTGTCGGCTCACCCTCTCCAGCCTTATGCCTGTCGTTGACCCTAAGGGTATTTCCCAAACAGCCATAGGTTTCTTTGGTTGTTGATTGAAGTTCTGGTACCATCTTAGTGTGCCGCCATTGTTGTCTTGATTGTGTTGCTTTGTTGCTTCAATGTTGCCGCCTCAACCTTCTACTGGTGCCGCCTTAACCTTCTACTAGTGTCGCCTTTGATTGCTGCCTCTCCTTGTCTGCAAGTAGCCCTAGTAAGGGTTTGTTGGGGCTACCCTGGAACTGCTGATATTTTTTCCTTTGCTGTAGCAGTTTTTGTGCTCCCTGGGCTGAAATTATTAAGGTTGTTTGTGGCCTCTTTTCAACCACTAGGCTGGACAGTGGTGTCCTGCTTTTAGCCCTATTACTTGATGTTGGCATGGCCTCTTGATTCTCAGCCAGCTGGTTAGTTTTCTGGTCTACTACCCTAAAAGTTTTCTTGGCAAATTGTCCTAATGATCATGATGAGATCTACCCTGAGGGTTTGATCCATGATCCCTTAAAGTTTTTTCTGAGCATACATCAAAGAGGATAATAGCAGCATATCATGTAATTTTGTTCCTTGTTTCAGCTAAGGTAATAGTTAAGTAAATGTTTTATTATTTACTGTTTTATGCTATCAAAAATTTAATGTTTTGTTGATCTTAAATTACAGTAGTTAATGTTTGGAAAGTTAAAGAAAATATTTTTGTTTTAGCTAGCTACTATTTTTGCCCTTAAATTCGAACATGGTATTTAGAGCTTAAGGCGTGAAAAGAGCTCATTTGTATCAGACTTTTGAGCCTGCGTAGATCCACTATTAAGGGTTTGTTATATCAGATCAGCAGTGATTTTGCATTGTATCAGATCTCTTCTATAAACAGTGTTCAGTATGGCTTCTTCAGTCAAAGCAGAAGATAGGCTTGAAGGGGCTTCAAACTTCAATGCCTGGAAGGCTAGGGTCTTTAATATCCTAGAAGAAAGTGACTTGGATGAGTTGGTTACCAGGGTGATGGAAGAACCTCCTTCAAATGCAGAAAGAGCAACCTATAAGAAGAGGCAGGCCAAAACCAAGAGGGCCATTTTTTACTCAGTTAAAGATAGCATGATGCCTCTTATTGCTCATCTAAGGACAGCAAATGAATGTTTTGATGCTCTAGCCAATTTGTATGAAAAGAAGGCCCCAACTCAAAAAAGGGCTTTGAAGAAACAACTACGTACATTAAAAATGGTAAAGGATGAAACCATCTCTGTCTTCTTTTCCAAAATTGCACAAACAAGAGATCAACTTGCAGCAATTGGAGTTGCAGTAGATGATGATGACCTTGTACAAACAGCAGTAGATGGTCTTCCAGAATCATGGGAGACATTTCTCTCATCTGTAAATGGAAGAGAAGTTCAACCCAACTTCGAGAGATTATGGCATGATTGCTTGGAAGAATAGGGTAGACTTAAAAGTAGAAATGAACCCTCAACGATGAAAGACAATGCTCTTTCAGCCAAAGCCAAGAAATGGAAGAGGTTTCCTCAGCACAAAGGCAAAGGTACGAAACCTCAAGGTAAGCATTCTCATCCTCACTCTCATTTATCTAAAGTAAGATGCTTTAACTGTAACAAACTAGGTCATTATGCAAAAGACTATAGGAACCCTCCTTCACAACAGAAACGAAAAGGCAGGTTCCATGCTTCAGTTGCAACTGAGGAAGAAGAGCCTCAAAGACAGAGAACCAGACTTGTTACTAAAGAACAAGAACAGCGCAAAGAAAGTTATCTTGTTTCAGCTCTCTCTGGTGTTGTCACCAAATCAGAAGAAATTTGGTTAGTGGACAGCGAGGCCTCCAAGCACATGACAGGCTTCAAACAGAACCTTGTGAACTACCAAGATAAGAAGTTCAATGTGAAGGTAGAATTGGGTGATGATGGCACTTATGCCATCAAAGGAATTGGATCACCATATTTTCAGCTTCATTCAGGTAATATATTTCATATTGAAGAAATTCTTTATGTTCCTGGATTAAAGAAAAATCTAATCTTAGTTGCAGTTCTAGAAAGTAAAGGGTACGGTTATCGCACAATTTGTACTTTGATCAAAGGAAAGGTTAATGGAAAGGAAAATTGGCGTAACGGAGGTTATCATATCACTATTACCTCAATGGGGGTTTGAGAAGGCAAGGTTAAGATGTCTATGAAAATGTCCCCTCTCACAAGTCACATTGATCAGAAAATCCCGGGGTTTTAACAAATGAAGTAGTGAAGTATCAAGGTGTACCTGCCCGGAACAAAGCAACAAGAAAACATATATTTTGCAAGTACAACTTGCTATTAGTACTTCATAAAACCACGGACTTCATCAATAAAGCAATGGCTGATATAATGGTGAAGCAAACAGAAATTTTTAGCAGCAATATTTATAAGACAATAGCTTCACAATAAGTGCCTTAAAATGGCTTCAAAATGACCAAGAATACTCACTTATTAACATCAAAACATTAGCATTTGTCAGAAGCAAGTAAGGCAGTGCAGTAATCAACTTTTTCAATTACTTTTAGAAGCTTTTAGTGCTGCAAAAGATGGTTGTAGCTTACTTTAGTAACAACAACAACTAAGTAGATTAGGCTATTCTAATGTTAGGAGTGGTTAGTAGAGAGCTTAAGGTATAGGTATTGATAGTGGTTTAGGTCAATCACTCAATAGCAAGTCTTAGATTATTGTCTTTAGGGAAAAATGGAGTCTTTTAAGTAGCAGCAAATCTTGAAGGAAAAGATGATAGTAAGAGAACCAAAGACAAGAGAGGTCAATAGTTGAAGTGTTGGTAACCCAAGGCTTCAACTACCCAACCCTAGGGGGAAAATAGCTACTAGGGTGTAGGTAACCCTAGGCCCTAGTAGTTTTCCTCCTTCTTTAGCTCAAAGATGAAGTAATGACGGCTTAGATGAAGCAAAATGTGCTAGGGTGTTGCAATGGCAAGGCCCTTAGCAAAAGCTTCAAGAAAATCGGCTTCTTGGTAAAATCTAGTAGGTGAAAGCTATTAAGGCAAGGAAAATAGCATGTGCTTAGCCTCCTAGAGTTTTAAGCTAGCAATTGCATAATCTTAATGTAAATGCAAGACAAACATAACTATAACCATTCAATGAAGAAGAATTGCAAAAATTTTACTTACATCCACAGAATCATCTAGCAAATACTCTAGTTGAACACTTCCACCAAGAAAATTGCCAAAATAGTCCAAAATAAGCATCCTTCAACAAGTGCGCACTAAATTTCAGTCATGTAACCCCAAATAGGGCGCAAATTTAAGACCTCACCAAGTGTGAGTGAAAGATGATGAAAAATACAAGGGATTTTTCCCTTATTTATACAGTTACAATGACCAGAATTAGGTCAAAAAGGCCAACATGGCTAATTACATGTAATATCCAGTTTTTACATTAAATGACATAATAAAACCCTAAATCAAGAAGAAAAGGTGACGTCATGCCCTTTTAGGGTGACGTTAGGCCTTTTTAGGGCAACGTTGGCCTCCAGGAGAAAAACGTTAGGCCTCCTAAGGCCTCTGGATCCAACCTCACGTGCCACTTGGCACACAACTGCCTCCAAAGTGTCCAAAACGTTGGGTGACGTCATGGGCCTTCCAAGGCCTACATTATAGTGAGAATGGCAAGACCCCCCTGGGTCTAGGCCTGTCGGGTTGTCTCTAGTGGAACGTCCTCCTCTCTCTCTGGTGCAAACCTTTGATCTGTCTCTGCCCCTAGTTGGGGTCTCAGCATCCATTTGGTGGGATTTTAGCCCTATGGAGGTCTGAACTAATCATCTCCCCATGTATACCTATCCGTCGAGTGTGGCCCTGCAACAACAACAAGTACGCCCTTTGTGGGCTCCTAAGTCACAGGGATCATAACAATGTCAATCACATCTAACAATCAAGTTATTTAAACATGTGCATAAAACCCCCTTTTCCCAGACAAGTGCTCAAAGATGTTATGCTATTCTACAAGCCAGGTTTGGAGGGGACGTTGGGGTGTCCTATTAGGCTAATTCTCATTGGACGTGAGATGTTTCCAGATGAAGACAAATCCAGGCCATGTAAGTGGATGAGGTGGTGTAGGGATGTTTGAGCAATGGGTGCAGTGATGACAGGGGAATGTATAGCTTACCTGTGGGTGCCTCTGAAGAGAGTGAGTTGCACCTTGTCATGGATGCAATGTTTCCAAGCCCATTCAATGCCTTTTATCTTTTTTATCTTATTTTTTTTTCTTTCAAGAGACTAGTTAGAGGATACTGCCCTGGCGTGGTGACCAGTGGTGACAATGTTACCCACAAGCATTTCACAGAGAAGAGAAGGTCGGCTCGTGATAAGACCCCCTTTCTCTTTTCTATGCCACCAAGAGACACTACCCTGGCATGGTGACCAACTGAATGGTAGTGTCATACCACTACATACCCATGGACCTAATAGGTCGGCTCATGATGAGACCCCCTATCCTTCAACTAGGTCTTGATTTTATTATTTTATGGGTCCCTTTGTTTCTTGTAGAGAAGCTTTTTATTGCTTTCTCGAGGATCCCTAAGCGAAGCATCTGAAGGTTTCATTCTTTTGGATTTTATCTTTTGCTAGCTACTTTTACCCTATGGGCCTTTAGCCCCTTCTTCCCACAAGGTAAGGTACAACCCTTTGCTAGCTTGGAAAACCCAATGCCCGAACCAATGTATGGGATGGATGAGAGGGAAAAAGATGAAAAGTGGTAAGTATGGTGGGAACGGACGATGACCTTTCATGAACCCACCCAGTGGCAACTCAAACCCTATGGGAACCAACTTACTAGGGCATCTTGTCATTCCCCCCAGGTGTGGGCAAGTGGAAAGGCATAAGGTCCAAGCACACGTTAGAAGTAAAAAGAATTA
>CBVK0101730862.1:0-24332 GCA_900067695.1 Picea abies | reverse complement strand
TGTAAATCCATGAACACACCAAAGTAAACAAAGTTGAAGCTCCTGGTTGATACTTCGTCAGATTTGGTTGACGCTATGTTGTACAAACAGATCATTGGATCATTCATTTATCTGGCGAAAACCAGGCCAAATATATGTTTTGTTGTGAACACCTTGAGTCAGTATCTGGTAGAGCCCAAACATGTTCACCTTGTTGCTGCAAAACATGTGATGAGATACCTTAAGGGTACGTTGGACTTTGATCTCTGTTATAATAGAGATCATGACTTTACACTAATTGGTTATACCAATTCAGATTGGGTTGGAAGTGTTTCTGACTCAGGCCATGACTCAATCTTTGGCACAGATGGCTGATAGATTGGTTATAGTGGGCACGCAAGCCCCACATGTCGCACAGGGGAACTCAGGGGTAGGAAGTAGACCCCAGTCACCTACTCGCACATACACATGTTCCAGTAGGATTCCCAGGACATTGTTCCCCAGTTTCCAGAGGGCAACCCTAGCAACAACACAATAGCAGATAACACAAAGGCAGCCCACTCAGGCGAAGAACATTGTAGAGTACATGAGAGAATATGCAACATTGGGTCGTGACTTCCATCAGGACATGAACTTGGTCGAGTATTGTGGAACCAGACTCAGGAACCGCCCCAGAGAGCCTCAGATAGGAGGACAACAACAACAACAAGGACATAACATTGATTTCATCCAGAAAGTTGGTAAACTCACTATACCTTCTTTTGACGGATCATCCAAATGCACAACAAGAGCTTGGGTACAAAAGTTAGACACATACTACAAGCTCAACTAGATGACTAAGACAGAAGCCATCAGTTTTGCTACCCTACACTTGGAGGGTGAGGCACACGAATGGTGGCATCATGGATTGGTGACGTTGGGTCACAATCACATCACCTCCTATAGGGAGTTCACAGAGAGACTCATGGACAGGTTTGGTATGAGGGATCCAGAGATATATCTTAAGGGATCTAGCCCAGTTTAAACAAACTGGCACAATAGAGTCATTCATCACAGAGTTTCAATGGGTGGAAGTAGGAGTGATAGATATATCCGAGCCCAGGCTGATCATGTTATTCACAGAACCCTTGAGAGGATGGATGAAGGCATACAAGCCTCACACCTTGCAGGATGCCATCTTACGCACTCGAGATTTGGCAGACTCAGTGCCGAAGACTAAACCCTTTTCCAAACCCTTCGTACCATAGAGGGACCGAGACAGGAAGCCATTCCAGAGAGAATGGAAGGGAAAGGAGAAGCAGGATGATGAGACAAGGTGAGAGCTTATGAGGAAGAATCTTTGCTTCACCTACAAAGACCCTTGGGTCCTAGGCCACAGGTGCATGGCCAAGGGTCTTTGTATTCATTATATTGAGGTGGCAGCACACAGTGTGGACAGTGAGGAGGAGGAGCATGACGATGGATCCACTAGCTCAGAGGAGGAGCCAGCACAAGCAGAGGAGCAACCTCCTCGTAGACCACCAACACCGACAGGAACCCACCCACCATTAGTTCCACAGCCTCATGAGCAGGCTAACAGATGAAAACCAGCAAAGGGAGTCATAGAGACCCTTTCTGGTGTTCCAAGGTATGATACCCTCTGAATCAGAGGGACTATTCAGGGACAACGAGCAATCGCCCTAATAGATGGTGGGGCCACCCACAACTTCATTGATGCTTCATTAGTATCAAGACGGGCACTTCGCACAGAGGAGTTTGAGGCCTTTGATGTTGCAGTAGCAGATGGCCATACAATGGAGTGTCTAGACAAAGTTCCGAACTTGGAGATAAAGTTAGGAAACTACACAGTGATAGACACAATTTATGTGGTTGACCTATCTGACACAGATGTGGTATTGGGAGTCCAGTGGATGATCACATTGGGCAAAATCACCACCAACTACCAAACCTTGGAGATGGGGTTCAGAGACAGTGACGCGAAGAGGGTTGTTCTAAGGGGCATGTCGACAGGAGAAACTAGGACAATTTTGGCCAAGAGGATGGAGAGGATATTCAGATATGGGGAGGTAGAATATGTCGTAGACTGCTTGATCATTATGCGGAAGGATTCAGAGGGTCGACAACAGTATCAGACAAAGATTAGGAACTTGTTGGGACGACATCAACATGTTTTTGGGTCAATTCCACCGGGGAGACCACCTAAAAGGGGGTTTGCGCACACCATTGAGTTGGAGGAGAGGGCCAAACCTATGATCACACCACCCTATTGTCATCCTAGGAAGTTCAAGGATGAGATAGAGAAAGCAATTAAGGAATTGTTAGCGATAGGACACATCAGACCTAGCAGCAGTCCATTCACTTCTTTAGTTGTCTCAGTTTTGAAGAAGGATGGTACCATGAGGATGTGCATTGATTATCGGGCCTTAAACAAGAAAACCATCAAGAACCGATATCCTATCCCTCGCATTGACGAGTTGATGGATGAACTACATGGGGCAGTTTTCTTCTCGAAGATTGGTCTACGCTCTCGGTATCATCAGATCAGCATCCGAGAGAAGGACATAGAGAAGACGATATTTTGATGTCACTTTGGTCATTTCGAGTTTCTAGTTATGCCATTTGGGCTAACCAATGCACTGGCTACGTTTCAGTCTTGCATGAACCACATATTCAGGGATCAATTGAGGAAATCAGTCTTGGTTTTCTTCGATGACATCTTGGTCTACAACAAGACATGGTAGGAGCATATGAGGCACCTGGATGAGGTATTAAGCATCATGGAGGCACAGTCACTATACGCCAAAGAGTCCAAGTGTGAGTTTGGTATGACAGAGCTACTTTACTTGGGCCACATCATTAGTGCACAAGGGGTACATGTACACCAGGAAAAGAACAGGGCCATTTTGGATTGGCCAACACTCAGGAATGTGACAGAGTTGAAGAGCTTCTTTGGGTTATGCAACTATTATAGGCGGTTTGTCAGGGGTTTTTCTCAGCTTGGACCACCACCGATGGATTTGACCAAGCATGGGGCTTTCATCTAGATCTATCAATCACAAAAAGCCTTTGATCACATGAAGGAAGTCATGGGCACATGTCCAGTGTTAGCATTACCAGACTTCACTCTGCCATTTGTATTAGAATGTGATGCATCTGGGGAGGGTATCGGGGCATTTTTGATGCGGGGAGAACACCCCATTGTATTTGAGAGTAGGAAGCTCAGTCAGCCCGAGAGGTTGTACTCCATCTATGACAAGGAAATGTTGGCAATCATGCATGCCTTGACCAAATAAAGACAATATTTGGTGGGCAACAAATTCATGGTCAAAACAGATCACAACAACTTGAAGTATTTCCTTGAGGAGAAGGACCTCAGTGAGCGCCAATAGAAATGGGTGACGAAGGTACATGCATTCGACTTCGACATAGAGTATGTCAAGGGGAAGAAGAACATTGTGGCCGATGCGCTATCTAGGAGACCTGCAACATGTTCTTTGATGGAGATTTCAACGGATTGGAAATTCCACTTGTTAGTGGAATATTCCAAGAACCATTTCGCTTGCGAGATTATGGATGGACAGATTCAGGATGACAAGTACAGGGTCATTGATGATGTCATATTCTACAAGGACAAAGTCTACTTGGTACCAAATTCAAGGCTCAAGAAGAAGATCCTCGTAGCAGTTCATGATTCACCACTAGCAGGCCATCAAGGGTTTTTCAAAACCTACAGGCAGATCAGAGAGAGGTTCTCAGGGAAGGGCCTCAAACAAGACGTTATGCGATACCTCAGTGAGTGTGTGACTTGCCAGCAGAACAAGTCAGAGCATAAGCTTCCAGCAGGGCTACTTCAGCGACTTCCCATTCTAGAGGAAAAATGGGAGAGCATATCGATGGACTTCATCACAGGCCTACCCAAGGTCCAGGGTAAGGACTGCATCTATGTAGTGGTTGACAGATTGACCAAGTTTGCTCACTTCAATGCCATACCAACAGAGTACAATGCAGTTCAAGTAGTCGAGTTATTCTTCAGAGAGGTCTTCAGACTTCATGGGTTGTCGAGGAACACCATCAACGACAGGGACAGTCGGTTTATTGGGACATTCTGGAGGGAGTTGTTTAGATTGGTGGGGACCAAGTTGACACCCAACACCAGCTATCACCCTTAGACAGATTGGCAGATTGAGATTGTCAACAAGTGGGTTGAAGGGTATTTGAAGAACTATGTGGGTGGACAATAGAGAACATGGGTCAGGTGGCAGCATTTAGGAGAGCATTGTTACAACACCACTTTCCACATATCCATCGGTATGACACCCTTCCAAGCATTGTACGGGTATGATGCTCCCACTTTGATAGACTTGGTTTTTGGGGAGAGCAGAGCTCACAAGGCCAAGGATTGGATCATAGAGAGTCAAGAGATTCTCAAATTGCTAAAAGAGAACCTACAGACAACAAATAATCGACAGAAGATGAGTGCGGACAAGCACAGGATAGAGCGCAACTTTGAGGTTAGGGATTTGGTTTTCTTGAGACTCCAACCTTATAGACAACCATCTCTGAAGAAGAGTGGGGCTGAGAAGCTCAAGCCCAAATTTTATGGACCTTACAGGATCATGCATCGGGTAGACGAGGTTTCCTATCAGCTAGAGCTTCCAAAGGGGAGCAAGATTCATAATGTGTCCCACGTATCTTGCCTCAAGAAGGCAGTGGGACAATTCATCAACACATCAGAGGAGCTTCCCCCATTGGATGAGGAGGGATAGTTGGAGTTGGTTCCGGAGGAGGTACTGGAGTTTCGAGAGCGAAAACTGTGCAAGGTCATCAGAGAGTGTTTGATCAGAAGGAAAGGGCTTCCAGTAGAGATGCTACTTGGGAGAGCGAGCAGGTGTTGTATCACCCTGGATTGGTATTGCTCGAGGACAAGCAATTTCAAGAAGGGAGGACTGTAATGTCCCTTTCCAAATAGGAGGCTTAATGGTCTAAACAACCTCGTTAGACTATAGCCAGGGCCAGAAAGGGGTAAACAGGGTTACTAGAGGTCATCCCAGTCAAAGGTGTTATAATCGGAAAGTTACATTGAGATAAAAGTGGTAAAAGCACTTTAAAGCAAACTTGAGCCAAAAATAGAACAAATGAGCTAAAATTAGAAGTCAACAACGAATTAGGGTTTCGTGCAGCTATAAGAGAAGGTACAACGACCTAATTCACCATTATACAGATTTTGACTTGTCATTGAGGAGAAAGGCACATCTCAGGAGAGGTAGCTCAATGGATTCCAGGAGGAATACACCAATGGCTGATTTCGGTGCTGAGAGAGACACCCTAGTCACCAAGGAGATCACACAAGTCTTCCATCAGTCTTCAACAACAGTTCTCTCGGATTCAGTGGATCAACTTGTCCCATCCAGGGAAAGTTCATATATTCCCCTTCGACCCATTTGAGAGGCAGGCCATACACATATTTTTCCTGGTTTCTAGTCAGATTCAGACGAAGCAATCATCAGGGGCGCATTTTCCAGACATTGGGAGTGTGACACTTGGGGAGGACACATTCAAGGTTCCCGAGCGATCATCAGATCAAATCCAGGGAAACCCTTCCGACCCATTTCACAGTAGGCCATGACAATTAGTTTGAGACACTTACCAGCCAACTTTGCCAGTGGAATCACTAGGGCGCAGTTTTCCAGTAGCAGAGGGGTGCATTCCCACAAGGGGATCCATCCGGGGTCCAAACACACCAATAGAGGACCGGACAATCACCAGGACTGAGAGGTAGAGTAGGGCACACTATTTGGGACGGTTTCCAGGCAATTCCGAGAGGTTTAGCCACTAGGGTGTCTCTCAACACCGTAATCAGCCATTGGTGTATTCCTCCTGGAATCCACTGAGCTACCTCTCCTGAGATGCGCCTTTCTCCTCAATGACAAGTCAAAATCTGTATAATGGTGAATTAGGTCACTGTACCTTCTCTTATAGCTGCACGAAACCCTAATTCGTTGTTGACTTCTAATTTTAGCTCTCCTTGACCACAAATGACTTGCAGCAGCTACCGTGTGAGTTGTCGTAACCTGCAGCAGATCTCCATCTCATCCATTGCATCCTTCTAGTATCGGGTATTATTGTTTTAGTTTCTATTGTATTCCGGCTAAGATCCTTTTGTCATTTGATCTACCCGAGTGATTTATTTTACTCAACTGCATTCGCCATTGTACTCACAGAGATATCATAATATAAGATTTGGAGTATTTTGTCTCATTTACTATTTATATGATCATTTATATGTTGTAACAATGAATTATCTACAGTAGACATATCAGATTAGCAGTATTTCCCAGACTAGAGAAGTCAAGAACATTACAAGATGCACCTCTCTCCTCAATGACAAGTCAAAATCTGCATAATGTTGAATTAGGTCACTTTACCTTCTCTTATAGCTTCCCGAAAACCTAATTTGTTGTTGACTATTTTTAGCTCATCTATTCTATTTTTAGCTCACGTTGGCTTAAAAGTGCTTTTAACCACTTTTAGCTCAATGTCACTTTCAAATTATAACACCCTTGGCTGGAGTGACCTCTAGTAACCCTGTTTACCCCTTTTTGGCCCCAGCTATAGTCTAACAGGGTTGTTTAGACCATTAAGCCTCCTCTCTGAAGCTCCTATTTGGAAAGGGACATTACAGTCCTCCCTTCCCGAAATTTCTTGTCCTCAAGCAATACCAATCCAGGGTGTTGCAACACCTGCTTGCTCTCCCAAGTAGCATCCTCTACTGGAAGCCCTCTCCATCTCATCAAACACTCTCTGATGACCCTGCTCCTCGGTTTCCACTCTCAAAACTCCAGTACCTCCTCTGGAACCAACTCCAACTGTCCCTCCTCGTTCAATGGGGGAAGCTCCTCTGATGTGTTGATGAATTGTCCCACCGCCTTCTTGAGGCAAGATACGTGGAACACGTTATGAATATTGCTCCCCTCTGGAACTCATAAGCAACCTCGCCTACCCGACACATGATCCTGTAAGGTTCATAAAATCTAGGCTTGAGCTTCTCGGCCCCACTCTTCCTCAGAGATGATTGTTTGTAAGGTTAGAGTCTCAAGAAAACCAAATCCCCAACCTCAAAGTTGTGCTCTATCCTGTGCTTGTCGGCACTCATTTTCTGTCGATTATGTGCTATCTGTAGGTTCTCTTTTAGCAATTTGAGAATCTCCCGACTCTCTGTAATCAAATCCTTGGTCGTGGGAGCTCTGTTCTCCCCAAAAACCAAGTCTATCAAAGTGGGAGCATCATACCTGTACAATGCTCGGAAGGGTGTCATACCAATGGACATGTGGAAAGTGGTGTTGTAACAATGCTCCCCTAAATGTAGCCACCCGACCTATGTTTTCTATTATCCACCCACATAGTTCCTCAAATACCCTTCAACCCACTTGTTGACGATCTTGGTCTGCCCATCTGTCTGAGCGTGATAGTTGGTGTTGGGTGTCGACTCTTTCCCCACCAATCTAAACAACTCCCTCCAGAATGTCCCAATAAATTGACTGTCCTTGTCCCTAATGATGTTCCTCGGTAATCCATGAAGTCTGAAGACCTCTTTGAAGAATAACTTGGCTACCTGAACTGCGCTGTAATCTGTCGATATGGCATAGAAGTGAGCAAACTTGGTCAATCTGTCGACCACTACATAGATCCAGTCCTTACCCTAAACCTTGGGTAGGCATGTGATGAAGTCCATCGATATGCTCTCCCATTTCTGCTCTAGAATGGGAAGTGGTTGAAGTGGCCCTGCTGGAAGCGTATGATCTACCTGTAGGTTTTAAAAAAACCTTGATGGCCTGCTAGTGGTGAATCATGAACTGCTGCAAGGATCTTCTTCTTGAGCCCTGAATCTGGTACTAAGTAGACTCTGTCCTTGTAGAATATGACATCGTCAATGACCTCGTACTTGTCATCCTGAATATATCCATCCAGTACCTCACAAGCGAACTTCTTGTTGGAATATTCCACTAACAAGTGGGATTTCCAATCTGCTGAAATCTCCATCAAAGAACATGCTGCAGGTCTCCTAGATAGCGCATCGGCCACAATGTTCTTCTTCCCTTGACATACTCTATGTCAAAGTCGAATGCATATACCTTCATCACCCATTTCTATTGGCGCTCACTGAGGTCCTTCTCCTCAAGGAAATACTTCAAGTTGTTGTGATCTGTTTTGACCACGAATTTGCTGCCCACCAAATATTGTCTAAATTTGGTCAAGGCATGCATGATTGCCAACATTTCCTTGTCATAAATTGAGTACAACCTTTCGGGTTGTTTGAGCTTCCTACTCTGAAATACAATGGGGTGACCTCCCTGCATCAAAACTGCCCCGATACCCTTGTTAGATGCATCACACTCTAGTACAAATGGTAAAAGTATGGTAATGCTAACACTGGACATGTGCCCATGACTTCCTTCATGTGATCAAAGGCTTTACACAATTCATTGATCCATGTGCCCATGCTTGGTGAGATCCATCAGTGGTGCTCCAAGCTGAGAAAAACCCCCGACAAACCGCTTGCAATAGATGCATAACTTGAAGAAGCTCCTCAACTCTGTCACATTCCTGGGCGTTGGCCAATCCAAAATGGCCCTGATCTTCTCCTGGTGTACCTGTACCCCCTGTGCATTGATGATGTGGCCCAAGTAAAGTAGTTCTGTCATATTGAACTCACACTTGGACTCTTTGGTGTATAGTGACTGCGCCTCCATGATGCTCAATACCTCATCCAAGTGCATCATATGCTCCTGCCATATCTTGCTGTAGACCAAGATGTCATCGAAGAAAACCAAGATTGATTTCCTCAACTGATCCCTGAATATGTGGTTCATGCAGGTCTGAAACGTAGCTAGTGCATTGGTTAGACCAAATGGCATAACTAGAAACTCGAAATGACCAAAGTGACATCGAAATGCCATCTTCGTTATGTCTTTCTCTCGGATGTTGATGTAATGATACCCAGAGCGTAGATCAATCTTCAAAACAAAAACTGCCCCATGTAGTTCATCCATCAACTCGTCAATGCGAGGGATAGGATACCGTTTCTTGATGGTTTTCTTGTTCAAGGCCCGATAATCAATGCACATCCTCATGGTACCATCCTTCTTCAGTACTAAGACAACTGAAGAAGCAAATGGGCTGCAGCTAGGTCTGATGTGTCCCATCGCTAGCAATTCCTTAATATCTTTCTCTATCTCATCCTTAAGCCTCCTAGGATGACGATAGGGTCGTGTGATCATAGTTTTGGCCCCCTCCTCAAACTCAATGGTGTGCTCAAACCCCTTGTCAGGTGGTCTCCCTCGTGGAATCGACCCAAAAACCTGTTGATGTCATCACAACAAGTTCTTGATCTCTGTCTGATACTGTTGTCAACCCTTTGAATCCTTCCGCGTAGTGATCAAGCACTCTGTGGCATATGCTACCTCCCCATGTCTGAATATCCTCTGCTTCTTCTTGGCCGAAACTGTCTGGGGTGCTCTTGTCGACATGCCCTCAGAACAACCCTCTTCCCGTCACTGTCTCTGAACCCCGTTTCCAAGGTTTGGTAGTTGGTGGTGATTTTGCCCAAGGTGATCATCCACTGGACTCCCAATACCACATCTATGTCAGATAGGTCAACCACATAAAATGTGTCTCTCACTGTGTAGTTGCCTAACTTTATCTCCAAGTCTGGAACTCTATCTAGACACTCCATTGTATGGCCATCTACTACTGCAACATCAAACCCCTCAAACTCCTCTGTTTGAAGTGATCGCCTCTATACCAATGAGGCATCAACGAAGTTATGGGTGGCCCCACCATCTATCAAGGCGATTGCCCGCTGTCCCTGAATAGTCCCTATGATCCGGAGGGTATCATACCTGGGAACACCAGAAAGGGTCGTCTCTATGACTCTTTCCTTTGCTGGTTTCCATTTGTTAGCCTGCTCATGAGGCTGTGGCACTACTAGTGGGTGAGTCCCTGCTAATGTTGGTGATCTACGTGGAGGTTTCTCCTCTGCCTGCGTTGGCTCCTCTTATGAGCTAGTGGATCCACTATCATGCTCCTCCTTGTCACCGTCCACACTATCTGCTGCCACCTCTATATGATGAATCTCTCCCTTGCCCATGCACCTGTGGTGTGGGACCCCAAGGGTCTTTGCAAGTGAAGCAAAGCTTCTTCCTCATAAGCTCTCACCTCGTCTCATCATCCAGCTTCTCCTTGCCCTTCCATTCTCTCCGGAATGGCTTCCTGTCTCAGCCCCTCTGTGGTACGAAGGGTTTGGAAAAGGGTTTCGTCTTCGACGTCGAGTCTGCTAAATCTCGAGTGCGTAAGATGGAATCCTGCAAAGTGTGAGGCTTGTATGCCTTTACCCATCTTCTCAAGGGTTTTGTGAGCCCCTCTGTGAATAACATGATCATCCTAGGCTCGGATATATCTGTCACTACCATCACCACCCTCTGAAACTCTGTGATGAATGCCTTTGTTGTGCCAGTTTGTCTCAACTGGGTTAGATCCCTAAAATGGATCTATGGATCCCTCCTATCAAACCTGTCCATGAGTCTCTCTGTGAACTCCCTGTAAGAGGTGATGTGACTGTGTTCCAATGTCACCAGTCCATGATGCCACCACTCGTGTGCCTCACGCTCCAAGTGTAGGGTAGCGAAGTTGATGGCTTCTGTCTCGGTCATCTGGATGAGCTTGTAGTACATTTCTAGCTTTTGTACCCAAGCTCTCGTTGTGCATTTGGACGATCTGTCAAAAGAAGGTATACTGAGTTTACCAACTTTCTGGATGAAATCAATGTTATGTCCCTGCTGTTGCTGTTGTCCTCCTCTCTGAGGCTCTTTGGAGCGGTTTCTGAGTCTGAGTCCACAATACTTGACCAGGGTCATGTCCTGATGGAAGTCACGGCCCAATGCTAGATATTCACTCATGTACTCTGCAATGTCTTCCGCTTGAGTGGGTGGCCTCGGTGCTTTCAACTGTTGTGTTGTTGTTGGGGTTGCCCTCTGGAAAGTGGGGAACAATGGCCTGGGAATCCTACTTGAAGAGGTGTATGTGCGAGTAGGTGACTGGGGTCTACTGCCTGCCCCTGAGTTCCCCTATGCTGCATGTGGGGCTTGTGTGACCACTATCGCCAATCTATCCGCCATCTGCGCCAAAGACTAAGTCATGGCCTGCTGATTGACTACCAGATTGTTGAGTACCTGCATGAAGGTTGCCTCTGGTTCCATGGGGACCTTACCATTTCCCTCTAGTCTCTCATATCATCTCCTAATATCCTCTCAGCCTCACGCTCTGCCCTTCTCTCTGCTTCCCTGTGCACCTCTTCCTCTTCCTCTGAGCTGGGAGAAAAAGGGGGAAAATCAGATCTAGGACTTTCCTCCTTGCGTCTATTGTAAGTGACATATTCGTCACCTACGTAATCACGACCCCCTGGATCCTCTGCTACACTCATCGTCTTTATTCATAGGCTGGCAGGACTAAAGCTATGATACCACTATAATCTTCCTGACTTGGCTAGTCTGGGAAATACTGTTAATTTGATATGTCTACTGTAGATATTGTTACAGCATATAAATGATCATATAGATAGTAAATGAGACAAAAGGCTGCAAATCTTATATTATGATATCTATGTGAGTACAATGTCCAATGCGGCTGAGTAAAATAAATCACTCGGCTAGATCAAATGGCAAAAGGATCTTAGCTGGAATACAATAGCAACTAAAACAATAATACCCGATACTAGAAGGATGTTGTGGATTGCAATGGACATGATGGAGATCTGTTGCAGGCTACGACAGCTCACACGACAACTGCTGCAAGTTTGGAAAGTTCGCTCTAGTGGCTAAACCTCTCGAAATTCCCTGGAAACTGTCCCAAATAGTGCGCCCTACTCTACCTCTCAGTCTTGGTGATTGTCCGGTCCTCTACTAGTGTGTCTGGACCCCAGATGGATCCCCCTGGGGGAATGCGCCCCTCTGTTATTGGAAAATTGCGCCCTAATGATACCACCGGCAGAATCAGCTGGTAAGTGTCTCAAACTGATTGCCTTGGCCTACTGTGAAATGGGTCCAAAGGGTTTCCGTGGATCTGATCTGATGATTGCTCGAGAACCTTGAATGTGTCCTCCCCAAGTGTCGCACTCCCAATGTCCGGTAAATGCACCCCTGATGATTCCTCTGTCGGAATCTGACGAGAAACCAAGCAAAAGATGTGTATGGCCTGCCTCTCAAATGCGTCGGAGGGGAATCTATAAACTCTCCCTGGATGGGACAAGTCGATCAACTAAACCTCCTCAGCAGTTGCGCCCTCTCCCTGAACAAGTGCGCCCCTGCTGCTGAATCCTGTAGAACTGTTGATGAAGACTGATGGAAGACCTGCGTGATCTCCCCGGTGACTAGGGTGTGTCTCAACACCGAAATCAGCCACAGGCGTATTCCTCCTGGAATCCACTGAGCTACCTCTCCTGAGATGCGCCTTTTTCCTCAATGACAAGTCAAAATCTGCATAATGGTGAATTAGGTCATTGTACCTTCTCTTATAGCTTTCCGAAACCCTAATTCGTTGTTGACTTCTAACTTTAGCTCATCTGTTTTATTTTTAGCTCAAGTTGGCTTAAAAGCGCTTTTAGCCACTTTTAGCTCAATGTCACTTTTCGATTATAGCACCTTTGACTGGGATGACCTTTAGTAACCTTGTTTACCCTTTTCTAGACCTAGCTATAGTCTAACGGGAGCCTCCTCTGTTTAGACCATTAAGCCTTTGGAGCTCCTATTTGGAAATGGACATTACAATCCTCCCTTCCTGAAATTGCTTGTCCTCAAGCAATACCAATCCAGGGTGTTGCAACACCTACTCGCTCTCCCAACTAGCATCCTCTATGGGAAGCCCTCTCCATCTGATCAAACACTCTCTGATGACCCTGCTCCTCAGTTTCTGCTCTCGGAACTCCAGTACCTCCTCCAGAACCAACTCCAACTGTCCCTCCTCGCCTGATGGGGGAAGCTCCTCTGATGTGCTGATGAATTGTCCCATTGCCTTCTTGAGGCAAGATACATGCAACACGTTATGAACCTTGCTCCCCTCTGGAAGCTCTAGCTCAAAGGCAACCTCGCCTACCCGACGCATAATCCTATAAGGTCCATAAAATCTGGGTTTGAGCTTCTCGGCCCCACTCTTTTTCAGAGATGACTGTTTGTAAGGTTGCAATCTCAAGAAAACCAAATCCCCAACCTCAAAGTTGTGCTCTATCCTGTGCTTGTCCACACTCATCTTCTGTCAATTTTGTGTTATTGGCAGGTTCTCTTTTAGCAATTTGAGAATCTCCTGACTCTTTGTGATCCAATCCTTAGCCTTGGGAGCTTTGCTCTCCCCGAAAACCAAGTCTATCAAACTGGGAGCATCATACCCGTATAATGCTCGGAAAGGTGTCATACCAATGGACATGTCTCCATCAAAGAACATGTTGCAGGTCTCCTAGATAGCGCATCGGCCACAATGTTCTTCTGCCCCTTAACATACTCATGTCGAAGTCGAATGCATGTACCTTCGTCACCCATTTTTGTTGGCGCTCACTGAGGTCCTTCTACTCAAGGAAATACTTCAAGTTGTTGTGATCTGTTTTGACCACGAATTTGCTGCCCACCAAATATTGTATGAATTTGGTTAAGGCTGCATGATTGCCAGTATTTCCTTGTCATAGATGGAGTACAACCTCTCGAGTTGACTGAGCTTCCTGCTCTCAAATACAATGGGGTGTCCTCCCTGCATCAAAACTGCCCTGATACCCTTGTTAGATGCATCACACTGTAATACAAATGGTAGAGTGAAGTCTGGTAAAGCTAACACTGGACATGTGCCCATGACTTCCTTCATGTGATCAAAGGCTTTTTGTGACTTGTCGGTCCAGATGAAAGCCCCAAGCTTGGTGAGATCCATCGATGGTGCTCCAAGCTGAGAAAACCCCCTGACAAACTGCTTGTAATAGCTGCATAACCTGAATAAGGTCCTCAACTTTGTCACATTCCTGGGCATTGGCCAGTCCAGAATGGCCCTGATCTTCTCCTAGTGTACCTATACCCCCTGTGCACTGATGATGTGGCCCAAGTAAAGTAGTTATGTCATACTGAACTCACACTTGGATTCTTTGGCGTATAGTGACTGTGCCTCCATGATGCTCAATACCTCACCCAAGTGCCTCATATGCTCCTGCCATGTCTTGTTGTAGACCAAAATGTCATCGAAGAAAACCAAGACTGATTTCCTCAACTGATCCATAAATAACCAACTGTGCCTCGTATATATCTCAATACATGTTTTGTTGTTTGTCTAGTGAGTCTGTCTCGGTTGTCTCATGAAATGACTAGGCACATTCACTGCATGGTATGAATCAAGTTTGGTGTTGACCAGATACATTAGTGATCCAATCAGCTGTGGATCAGTCTCGTCTGAATCATCATCAATCTTCTTCTTTAAATCCAACACGGTGGATTTTCCATTCTATAATACTGAACTTCTTTAATATTTTCACTGTATATTTTCCTTGACTCAGGAAAATCTTATAGATCATCTATCATACTTCTTGTCCCAAGAAGTAGTGGATCATACTCAGATTCTTCATCTCGAATTCAGAAGTCAAGGATTACTTGTAACAACAACGTTTTCTGAATAAGTCATCAGAATCAGGCTCTCGTCACCAATACAGTAATGATATAGGTTTGGATCAACAACACTCTTGCTGAAATCGAAACTTATCAAGAATATATCTATCTGATACAGTTTCCAACTCATGGATGGAGGTACGGATGGAAGTGTATCGGGTTCACTGGATCAAGTGTGTCATCATAGACAACTCCCTCTGTTTGTGAGAAACCTCTGGCTATAGATCTCGTTTTGTATTTCTTGACACTTTCATCAATTGCATGCTTGATCATATAGATCCACCTAGAAGTTACCACAGACTTCCCTTTTTGGTCCCTGAATAATATCGTATGCATTATTCTTTTAAGATATACTGGTATTCTTTTGTTATGACATCTTGCTATACCAGTTCTCTTGTTGCTTCTCTAAGACAAGGTGTCTCAGCATCAATGAAGTGGCTCATGACTGAAGGATAGCTCGAAAATCTCTTTTGCTTTCTCGGAATGTGCCTTGAGAGGCATGTATGTTTCTCTGCCTCTTGCAGAGTGAGTCTAGGTAGGCATTTTATGCCCTACTGCAATATCTCTGAACATATCAACTGGAGAAACTGGATAACCTGGAGTAATGATTGTTTCCCTCTGAATTGCTGAAGGGGGAGAAGGTGTTGTCTCACTGCCAATCTCCATTTGAGATTCTCTGGGTCTTTGAAAAAACTGTCTCTTCTTCAAGGACAACGTCTCTGCTTGTCTCAATCTGTCTTTGACTAGGGATGTCTTTGAAGATTCACTGTATCCTTTCTTCCTAAAGGATCTAGCTTGGACTTCTTCTCTTTGGGTATATACATTGGGCACCCAAATAAACAGAAGTGCTCAATCTCAGGGTTCATTCCGGTGAAGACTTCTTCGGGAGTTATGTTTTTCAAAGTCTGGTGAAGACTCTTGTTCTGCACATATACTGTGTCATGCATGCTTCTTCCCATTGAATCCTAGAAAGATTATGATCATGCTTTGTAGCATTGGTTGTCTCAATGATGGTTCTATTCTTCTTCTTTCTCAAATGGTTTTGGCTCCTTCTAAGTCAAGTGACTCCCTCTGAAGGATAAGCATCTTCTTTTCTTGTTAACCTATCTGGAACAAGAAAACAAAAAGAACCAACACAAGAATATCTCCTAAAGGAGAATAGTGAGTACATCTCTAGAATCAAAACATTTTAAGGAATATTGTCACAACTACAACACCTACTTGTAATGTAGCAAACTTTTAGAAATATACGTTAGAGGAATGACAATTACAACAATCAAACCTGGAGTCTTTACTTTGAGTCTGTTGTTTCTCTGAATGCACTGAGATCCCTCTGGATCCATGACTTCAGTAAAGGTTCCTTCCTCCTGCAATTTCACTCATGACAATGATACAAATAATATATACAAGTGCATACCTGAGGATGTCGTTATGATTTCTTCAATGGCTCTTTGGCTGATCTCTATCCTCTGAGATCTTTATGAAGAAGATAGTCACGGTGTCATCTTTTGTCATCTTGGTTATTTTGAAGCTGGCCCTTCAAAGTGAGGGCTTGAGTAGGTGATTGGCTTCCTTGTACTGACGTCATCTTCCTTCCATTCATTGATAGTTGTCTCTGGTAAACCCTTTTGTATTACCCACAATAAGTCTTCCTCTGAAGTTTTGTCTTTCAAGAACTTTGAAGTTGCTTGATCCATCAAGCTTATCTTCCATCATAGTTTTTGTTCATCATAATTTTAGATTCTTCACAACCCTTTGTCAACTAGGCTAGAAAACCTAACGGCTAGGCTAGGCTAGCACTTTTAGGTCTTATTGGACTTATGACTGCCAACAATAAGCCTTTGAGAGATAGTAGAACATTGGTGAGCTGAAGAGCTCCTTTAATGGGTTTGCAGAAACCCTAATTCTGAAATTTCTATAGAAATTGGCGAAACCCTAGGTCCAAAAATTCAAAAATGCTCGAAATGTCACTCTGAGAGTCTCTGGAGATGCACTGGAAGAGGTCGTACTCTTCTATGCCAAAAGTAGCCCTAGCATCCAAGTATTAAGGGCTAAATCACCACTGAGAAGAAGGTCGTACGGATTTTCTGGAAACCCTAGGAGGGCCACACGGTTTTGCAGAAGAGGAGAGATGGCTGATAAAATTTTGTAGCTTATGCAATGGGTTCTTCAAGACTTATACTCTGAAACCATGTTGATTTTTCATAAGCTAGGTTAAGCATGAAATTCATTTCATTTTAGCATTTCACTTAACCATAATTGATAATGTTGTAGCAACCAAGATCACAAGAAGAAACACCATGCACAAGAACACAAGAAGTATCCTAGGAAACCCTTCTCAACAAGGGAAGAAAACCCAGCGAAATCCTTTGCTATATTCTTCAAGAGAAAGACCTCCACCAAGATAAACCTTAGCACACAAGAGGGTGCTTCAAACCCTAGAAGACTAGCGCCCAAGAGAGGTGCGCACCTTTTCCCAAGTAGATGTGTTTGCTGAAATTTCCAAACTCACAAGGAAGATATGATTCCACAATGGGGGATCATCCCTTAATTATATTAGACTTGTCCAATCAACAAAGGCGTCTATTGGCTCAACAGAGCCGACCTCTCTAAGTTACTTTATAATATATTATTATTATTATTATTATTACTATTAATATTAATTATCTTTTACATTTATTATTAATCACATTAAGGTGGGGCCGACCTATACCCTTTATATAACAATTAGGGTTACAGGCAAGTCTGACTCTTGAACAACATATAGCAAAGGATCTGATACACCCACTAGTGCTCATCCACTAGGGGCACATCCATAGGGATGTCATAGCTCTGATTCACTGCATTACACAGAAGAACCAGTTCTTCACACGTTCACCTCTGCTCGTCCACGAGCACGTCCACTCTAAAGATCTGCTTTCCCACTGCCACCGACAAAAGAATCATCTGGAGTCTTCTCATCAACTCTGTTGCTCAAAGGAGGCTAATAGATCATCTTTATTTCTGTTCTCATGACGATGCACCCAACACTTTGGGATTTCACACATTCACCTTGTGCTCAGCCACAAGCACGTCGTAACTCAACATATCGCTTTTCCACTGGGTAATCATCTGGAGTTCTTCTCAACTCTCTGAATGGAGGAGGTCATCTCTACGTTCACAACTCTGCCTCAGGCAGGAACCATGTACCCTTCTCAGGGGCTTTCTCTCAGGTTTGTAAGCTAAGAGAAAAACTTCCATAGCTGCTATGTTCCACATCTCACAAGTTTGTAAGCTGGAGGATGTCTCCCATAGTTGCATTCATCAACATTTTTGACTGATGAGCAGGTAGCATACATTCTCACCAAGGCCTTGCCACGGGCAAGCATGTCTATTTCAAAGACAAGATGGGCTTGGTGAGAAGCACTTTCCTCGGTAAGAGGGAGTATTGAGTTTTTGTGTACCTTGGGAAGTGGTCCCCTTGAGGTTGTGTGTCTCTAACCACAAGAGGGAAATGATTTGACCCTTGTGCCTTTTACTTTATGTCTAATTTCACTTTGACTTAGGAGATTTAAGTTAAAAGTGAAATATGCCACTTAAGTCATAAACTGACAATTAATTCACTTTGTGGGTGAATTAAGAGACATAAAGCAAACTTAGAAAACTTAACCAAAACTGGGTTTCTAAGTGAGATACTTGAGATGAGATCTCACCCTTTGATTAGAGTTGGTTTGATTTGATCTTGGCCATTGATCTCTAGGTTTGGCCTAAGGATGGCTAAAGGGGGTGCATAGGGCAAAAAGGAGGCATATTGTTCACTTGATCACTTGAAAGAGTTGGGAGAGGAGAAGAGAAGTGAGAAAGGAGGGTTTGAAGGAGCAAGCTAGGGCGGACTTGTTCATGGAAGGCGGAAGGAGGCCTGGAGTTTCATTCATGGAGTTGTAGTGTGTTTGCTTGGTGGAGGGAACAACCTTGGTATAGGGGCGCAAGCTTGCAGGCACATGTTGGAGAGGAGCAAACTCAGATCTGATTGGTTCATTGTTGAGGGAACACACCAAGAGTAAAGGGTGTGAAAAGGTTTCTCAATCAGCCAAAGGAAAGGTCAAGGGCACTTTCATCTTCAAGCTTGGACAAGGAAGGAAGGGCACACTTCTAGGGGCACATTCTTCAAAGAACTTGATTTCTATGCTTGAGAGGAGCTAGAAAATTGTACAGGTTCATTTGTATTGTATTCCTTGTTGTTATTAGTGCTTGAGAAACTCCATATATATATATATATCTATCCGAACTGGTTTTCCCCATGGGGGTTTTTCCAGGGTCATGTTGACCAACAACATGGTGTGCTCAATTTTCATGTATTCTTAGTTATTGATCAGCCTTAGGAGTTGTTAAGATCCTAGAGGAGTATTGTGTGTTTTAAGTTTTATGCATGTGCTAACTTCAGTTACGAAAACACTTGCAAGGGCACCTTAAAAGAGCATCCAATCACTAGTTTAAAGGCAGATTTGAGGGGGAGTTTGAACAGATCTGTTTGCTATCCTAAAACAACAGCAAGGACAGATTTGGAACCTTGAACTTAGAGCCCAACAAGAGGTCAAAATACAGACCTGTTGGGCAGCCTTTAGTTCCTCAAAAATCTTCATATTGTTGAATTTTTAATAAGGTAGGCTTAAGCATGAAGTTCATTCCATTTTAGCATTTTACTTAAACCATAGACAATTTGTTGCAGCAATCAAGATCACAAGAAGAAACACCATGCACAAGTACACAAGAAGTATCCTGGGAAACCCTTCTCAACAAGGGAAGAAAACCTAGCCAATCCTTTGCTATATTCTTCAAGAGAAAGACCTCCACCACCAAGAAAACCTAGCACACAAAAGGGTGCTCACAAACGCTAGAAGACTAGCGCCGAAGAGAGGTGTGCACTTTTCCCAAGAAGATGTACTTGCTGAAATTTCCAACTCACAATTAAGATATGATTCCTCAATGGGGAATCTACCTTTACTTATATTAGACTTGACCTATCAACAGAAGTGTCTATTGACACAACAGGGCTGACCTCTCTAACTCACAATATAATTAATAATAACCAGATTAATTATCTTTTACATTAATTATCAATTACATTAAGGTGGGGCCGACCTGTACCCTTTACATTACAATTAGGGTTACAGGCAAGTTTGACTCTTGAACAATATAGCAAGGGATCTCATACACCCACTAGTGCTCAGCCACTAGGGGCACATCCATAGAGATGTCCATATCTCTATATCACTGCGTCTCACAAGATAACCACACTCACTAGTGCTCAACCACTAGGGTCACACTCACCTGTGCTCATCCATAGGCACGTCCACTCAACATATCTTCTTTTCCACTGCATTACACAGGAGAGTCATCTGGAATTTATCATCTCAACTCTCTATTCAGAGGAGGCTAATACATCGTCTTCATGTTTGTCTCATAACGATGCACCCAGTTCATGGGAATTCACAAGTTCACCTTGTGCTCAGCCATAGGCACGTCCAAATCAGCAGTTATCCTTTCTCACTGCATTACACAGGAGAATCATCTGGAGTTCTTCTCAACTCTCTGTAAGGAGGAGGCCATCACTATGTTCCAGATCTGTCTCAAATAGGAAACACACACCCAACTCACGGGCTCTCTCTCAGGTCGACTCAATCAGTCTGTGTCCTGGAGGATGTCTCACGCAATTGTAATCATCAACACTCTCTCTCAGCTAGGGAGGCATTCTCCATCAGGCCAAGTCTCGCACGGAAGTACTCATCAACACTCCCTCTCAACTAGAGAGGTATTCTTCACCAAGCCCATTTGGTGAAGGTGTCTGCAATCTGTTCATGTGTAGGAAGGTACAACACGTGTACTTCTTTTCTCTGCATCATGTCTCTAAAAATGACATTTTATCTCAACGTGTTTCGATCTATCATGAAACACAAGTATCTCAAAGAGCTTCACACAACTCTGGTTATAATCATAGAATCCATCTCGTGATCAAGTAAATTTGTCAGAAGCTTATGAAGCTGCATTGCTTCGCACACTCAATGATATATTCTCTACTTATGTGGTATTCAAGGCCACAGAGCTTTGTTTCCTGCTGCACCAGGAAACCATGACAACCTTCACGGTAAAACAACAACCGAATGTTCTCTTCCGATCCACTATACTCTCTGCTCAATCTGTATCGGCATATCCTGCAAACTCAAGTTCACACTGGAGGCATATCTCAGGCCATATCCAACTGTGCCTCGTATATATCTCAATACATGTTTTGTTGTTGTCCAGTGAGTCTGTCTCAATTGACTCATGGAATGACTAAGTACGTTCAGTGCATAGCATGAATCAAGTCTGGTGTTAACCAGATACATCAGTGATCCAATCAGTTGTGGATCAGTCTCGTCTGAATCATCATCAATCTTTTTCTTCAAATCCATCACCGTGAACTTGCATTCTTTCATACTGAACTTCTTTAATATTCCCACTATATATTTTCCTTGACTCAGGAAAATCTCATCAGTCCTTTTTCATACTTCTTGTCCCAAGAAGTAATGCATCATGCTTAGATCCTTCATCTCGAAATCAAAAGTCAAAGCTTACTTGTATCCAACAACAAGGCTTTCTGAATAAGTCATCAAAATCAGGCTCTCGTCACCAACATTGTAATAATATAGGTTTGGATCAGCAACACTCTTGTTGAAACCCAAACTCTTCAAGAATCCATCCATATGACATAGTTTCCAACTCATGGATGGTAGTACAGATGGAAGCGTATTGGGCTTACTGGATCAAGTGTCTCATCATAGATAACTCCCTCTGTTTGTGAGAATCCTTTGGCTATAGATCTCGCTTTGTATTTCTCGACACTTCCATCAGTTGCAGGCTTGATTTTATAGATCCACTTGGAAGTCACCACAGACTTCCCTTCTGGTCTCTGAACAATATCTTATACATCATTCTTTAATATATACTGGTATTCTTTTGTTATGGCATCTTGCCATACCTGTTCTCCTGTTGCTTCTCTATGACAAGAAGGCTCAGAATCAAAGATGTGGCTCATGGCTGAAGAGTAGCTCGAAAAATCTCTTTGTTCTCTCGGGATGTGCCTTGAGAGGCTTGTATGTTTCTTTGCCTCCTGCAGAGTGAGCCTAGGCAAGCCTTTTATTCCCTACTGCAATATCTCTGGACATATCAACTGGAGCAACTGGATCAGCTAGAATAATGTTTGTCTCCCTATGAACTGTTGAAGGGGGAGAAAGTATTGTCTCACTGTCAATCTCCATCTGAGATTCTCTAGATCTTTGAAAGGCTATCTCTTCTTCAAGGACAACATCTCTGCTTCTCTCAATCTGTCTCTGACCAGGGATGTAGATCTGGAATGTCTTCGAAGATTCACTGTTATCCCATAAATGTATCCTTTCTCCCTGTAGGGTCTAGCTTGGACTTCTTCTCTTTGGGTACATGAAAAATACATTGGGCACCCAAATATCCTTAAGTGTTCAATCTCAAGCTTCACTCCGATAAAGGCTTCTTCGGGAGTTATGTTTTTCAAAGTTTGGTTAAGACTCTTGTTCTAAACATATACTGTGTCATGCATGCATCTGCCCATGGAATCATAGAAGGATTTTGATCATGCATTATTGCATTGGTTGCCTCAATGATGGTTCTATTCTTCCTCTTTCTCAAATAGTTTTGACTCCCTCTGAGTCAAGTGACTCCCTCTGAAGGATAAACATATTCCTTTGTCGTTAACCTATCTGGAACAAGAAAACAAAAAGAACCAACACAAGAATATCTCCTGTTGACCGCCTATCCAACTAGGGGGTCAACTCCATGTGCCATGAAGAGATGCATCATTCGATGCTCATTTGTCGAAGACTATTTGGTTCTGCAGGGCATTTTTGGCCCCAACACTTATTTTTGTAAATGGAATTTCCACACCCCTATGTGGGTCAATAATGTAATAGGTCTGCATTGGTCATAGTTAGGCCAGTTACCTTGGGATCGTTTCACTATGGGAGTTCCTGTCATCGAGGGTTTTTTATCCTCAGGTTATCAATTGGGCTTTTCAGCCTTATTGATTTTCTTTGAGTTTTTCCCTCACACTTGCAATAATTCCTCCAAAGTGGTGAAAGGCCTCATAGTGGAGTTATCTCCTGGTAATTATTCTTAGGAAATAATGTAAATGACCATGCAAGACATCTTAGAAAGTTTCACGGAATTCCGTCGAGTCTAGATTAGTTTTTTTTAATTAATTAATTTTAAATTAAATTTCCCTAAGTTTGTAGGTTTAATTATTTAATTAATTAATTATTTTTGAGCAAAAATTGTAAAAACTAGGTCCCTGGACTTTTGATAGGGGTATTTGTGCTCAAAAGAAATGGAAAGAGACCCCCTACACCCTTGGACCAAGTTTCAGCTCAGTCGGACAACTTTTTCTATGGGTTTGTCCACCTGGTGTGTCAGTCAGTCAAAAACAACAATTTTAATTGCAAAGTCCAAACATAGCAAAAATGTAAAAAATGTAATAATGAGTTAAAAGGATGTTGTAAAGGTGGATAAAGATGGAGAGAGGTTTCCTAGCCTAAGCCTACCCAACCCAACTTGTTTTAACCTTTCCCTACACCCTCACCCCCTCACATCACTCAACCCTCACGCCCCCTAGGGGAAATTGACGCCCCCCTACCTAGCACAACGTTATAACTTGGTGGTGGATGTGTGGGGGGGGGCCTCTCCCATGTGGTTTGTCTCCCTTTACCCCCCACGTCACCTCCTAGAGTGGATCCACTCCACTCCACTCCCCTCATTTATTGCCTCCCATTCCTTTCATCTCCCTCAAGTGGTGTGCCCTCGTTGAGAAGTTACGCCCTCCCCTTCACTTGGAAAATTCTAGAAAAATTATTTTAATTATTTGGGGTCTTTCCTCTCACATGGCACACATCCCCTAGCCTCCCACTACCCTTTTGTGTGATCCCAACACTCCCTCACTCATCCACACCCTAGATCTAAGCTTGAAACCCTAGATGGTGCGCCCTACCCTTGGGATTACCTCTTGTGCTTGGTGGTGGACACTTGGCATTGATCCAAGAGGGGTGAGTTTGCCTCTCCAAGTATAAAAGGAACCCTTCCCTCATTCTTTTCCTCACCATATCTTGAGCTATTGTTATGCTACTTGATTTTCACCACTCTCTCTCTCTCTTGTTCCATCTTTCCATTCTTTGGCTCTTAGGGTTTTGGAGCAAGTATTTCTCCAAGATCTATTCTTGAGTAATAAAAGGAGAAACTTTGGAGGATCATTGGAAGAGCAATGAGTATTATTGTTCTTGCTACATCTGAAGTGATATTGTAAATGTTTGATGTGTTGATCAGTGTTGTAAAACTCATGAAAAACTCGCGAGTCTCGCGAGAAATCGCGAGTTTTGCTAGAGGCCTAGTTTTAAGGAAAAAATCAGTGAAAAACTCGGACGATTTTTTCACGAGTTTTTGGCGAGTTTTATGGAAAAACTCGCGAGTTTTTGGAAAAACTCGGGTAAAACTCGCGGGTCGATGGGAAAAACTCGCCCATCTTAAATTTTTTAACAGTCTGCAGGTTTAAAGGGTCCGTGAGTGGTTTTAGGTGTTTTATTTGTGCATTTAGCCAAGGAGGAGAGCCAAGCCATTCAACCAGCCAAG
>CBVK0101730860.1:0-16167 GCA_900067695.1 Picea abies | reverse complement strand
AAAATCTCTCTGTAATATTTTTCTTTGCATTAATAAACTGCTCCAAGTGGCCGCGTTGGCTGGGGCCGTGGATGTTTCCCCGTAGGGGTTTTACCACGTGAAAACATCGTTGTGTTGATCTTTGATCTAGTTATGTGAGTGGTTACTGAAGGTGTTCGTCCTCTATTGGAATACCTGTGTTGTCAAACACCTTAAGTAGCTTGTTCAGGATCGTTCAATGTTTAAGATGATTCTTTGTTGTATGTTCAGGAAAACTTTAGAAAATTCAAACCTGAAACATAAAAAATAAGCGCAGGTACCATTTTCATATTGAAGTCAAAACAAACAGTGCAAAGGATCGAGTGGTACCCAAAAAGTAAAAAAAATGAACATACACTTGTAGGGTGTGTTGAGTGCTCAAAAGGTGGTAGGGTGGTGCTAGGGAGGATGCAGTCCTCTAAATTCTAGTTGGTGCTAGAAGATATTTTGGGAGTCGGTGCTTCCATCTAGTGGGTGCTAGAGAAACCTGAGAGTTGGTGCTTCCATCTAGTTGGTGCTAGAGAAATCTGAGAGTTGGTTCTCTCTGCAAGTTGGAGCTTGATATCAAAGGTTGTAGCCTCATATTTGAGTTGGAGCTCAAAGACGGTGATGTACATGTAAGTTGGATCTTGATTGACATCCTAAGAAGAAGAGGTTTTCACCCTTTATGGGTTTCCTCAAGAAAATCAATGTCTCTATGTATTTTGTGTGATTGATCATTGTATATCTATACATGTTAAGTTATCAACAACACATTAAATAAAAATCTAGAAAGAATCAGAAAAACAAGAAAGTTTCAAGCTTATATACATAACTGATTCACCCCCCCTGTCAGTTATATTTCCAACGATTGGTATCAGAGCTAATTTCTTTGATCAAAGGTAGATCCATAAGCTTGAACATGACTAGTCATGATGGAAGTTCAACTAATAGACCCCCTCTATTTGATGGAACAAACTTTTCCTTCTAGAAAATAAGAATGAGAACACATTTAATGTCTTTGGGTGCTGATGTTTGGGATGTTGTTGAAACGGGATATGTGAAGCCTGTAGTCTTGGCCTCAAAAGATGATAAGCTGGAGTTTATCTTTAATGTAAAAGAAATGAATTCCATCCTCATTGGACTTGCTGAAGCCGAGTTTTTCAAAGTCATGCACTGTGATTCAACAAACGTTATGTGGGACAAGATGATAAGTAGTTATGAAGGTAATGAAAAGGTAAAAGACGCAAAAATTCAGACTCACATACTGAAATTTGAGAAGTTAAAGATGGATGAAGATGAAATTATCAGCAAGTACTTCTTACGTATAAAATAACTTGTAAACACTATGAAAGGCCTAGGTGAAACAATAGATGAATCTTTTCTAGTCCAGAAAATATTAATATTTCTTCCTGATAGATTCAACTCAAAGGTCTCTGCTATAGAGGAAATAGTAGAGGAAATAGTTGATCTCAAAACGTTGACACTAGATCAACTTCTTGGAACCCTAACTTCTTATGAAATGAGAATCACCAAAGGTAAATCCACTACAAGAGAGGCATATTTTAAAGTAGAGAAAAACACAGACTCCAATATATATGAGATTAAATCAAATTTTGTGAGAAGACTGAAGAAAGGATCAGGCAAATACAAAGGTAAACTGCCCTTCAAATGTTTCAACTGTGGTAAGATAGGTCATTTTGCATCTAAGTGTCCTCACAAAATAAAGGATTAGACATATGACGATGAAGAGAAGCACAAACACAAGAAGGTCTATAAAGAGAATAATTTTAAGAAGAAAATATTTTGTGTAAACAATGATGATGATCTCTCAGATGATGAAAGCAGTGACTCTTCTATTGAAGATAAAATAAATGATATCATGCTAATAGCTTTAAAAGATCTAAAAACTGAATATATAGAAAGTGAGTTCGTTGATTGTGAAGCAGTAGTAGATCTTGAAGGAGAACTTATTAGTGCCATGGAAGATATTGATAGACTCAGAGAAAAGAAAAGAAAACAAAAACAATTATTGCTCAGGTATGAGAAAACATGCAATGAACCATCTGAATAAATTAATCCGTTGAAGGTTAAGTTAGAAGAAGCTAAGAATATTGAAGACATCCTAAAACAACAATTAAAGGAAGCCGAAACAAAAGGTGAAAAATTGGAAGTTGAAGTAGTGACTATCAGAAAAGATCTAGAGACATTTCAGGCTTTATATCATCAGAAGCTGACATGTATTAAATCCTTAGAAGGATTAGCCTCCATTCTGAATCAATAAATAAATTCAAAGTTGAAAACTGGTTTGGGTTATGAAGAGGGATCAAGTAGTGGTCAGCTAAGAAACAAACAATCCACCAAGTTTGTCAAATCTATAACCATTGACAAAAAAAAACCTATAGAAACAAAGGAATAGAATCAACCACCAAGGAGGAGTGAAGGAAAGGATACCGGAACTGAATCTGTAGAATAAAGAAATAATACACCCTCTGCTCAAGGAAATCATCAGCATGGAAGAAATCAACCTGCTCAAAGAAGACAACCATTTTCCAGGTACAAAGATTTTTTCTATGGATATTGTTTTTACTTCTCTAACTTTGGCCACAAAGCTGTAAATTTTTTTTTAAGATTTAGACATGAGCAATCAAGACAACCAAGGAATAAATATATTCCACAACAAAGAATGAGACAACCAAGTAAAAAATAACCATAGACTGCAAATCATGTGATGGCTTGGAAAAGGACGCAGATTACACATAACAATTGTTAAGATCCCTTATTCAATGAACCAAAATGTTACATTTGCCATAACTATGGACATAAAACTGCAGACTGTCGCTTAAAAAACTATAAGCCAGATTCAATTCATAGACCTGAAAATGTCAAGGTTTGGAAGAAGAATGAAGATAACAAGTGTGGATTAGTGTTATCAACTCAAAGACAAAAAGACACCTGGTATATTGACAATGGATGCTCCAGTCATATAAAAGGTGACAAAAGTAAGTTCCTATTACTCAAAGAAAATAAATCAGGGAGTGTGGCCTTTGGAAATGATGCTCCAGGAAAGATCAGAGGTAAAGGTCTAGTAAGCTTAAGTAATGGAAGAAGAAAAGATCAAAATGTATTATTTGTTGATGGTTTAAAGCACAATCTTCTTAGTGTCATTCAGATATGTGATAGAGGATGTGAAGTCACTTTCATTGCCAAGAATTGTAAAATAAAGATAGTAAACATAGGAGAGCTGATTGCAAAAAGGGTTAGAACTAAAAACAATGTATATGTTTTGAAGGAAGATAAGAAGAAATTTCATTTAAGCAAACTTGATGAAAGTTGGTTATGGCACAAAAGGCTTGGACACCTGAATTTTGATCATATTGTCAAACTAAATAATGAAGGTGCTGTGAAAGACCTTCCAAGAATATCTAAGCCTAATAAATCTATATGTGAATCCTGTCAAATGGGGAAGATGACTCGTGCTCAATTCAAATTGAAGAGTTTCACATCTTCAGAGAAACCACTTCAAATTGTTCATATGGATTTGTGTGGACCATCACAAAAGGAAGGAACTGGAGGATAACACTACTTTATGATAGTCATTGATGACTTCTCCAGACTTACGTGGGTTGCCTTTCTGAGAGAAAAGTATGATGCATTTGAGAAGTTCAAAAAGTTTAAGGCATTGGCTAACAATCAGATAGGAAGGAAGTTAAAGTCAATTCGCTCAGACAGGGGAGGAGAATTCTTGTCAAGAGATTTCAAAGAATTTTGTGAAAGACATGGAATTAAAAGAGAATATACTATTCTAGGTACTCTTCAACAAAATGGAGCTGTAGAATGCCAAAATAGATCAGTTCAGAAGATGGAAAGGGATATGATGAGTGAAAGGGACATTTCACAAACCTTCTGGGTGGAGGGTGTTCACACGACCATTCATATTCTAAAAAAAGCACATCTAAGTCCGAACAGTGATAAAACTCCATATGAGTTGTGGTTTTGTCGACCTGCATCAATCAAGCACTTCAAAGTATTTGAAAGTAAGTGATACCTCAAGAATAATGATGATCATTTGGGAAAATTTGATAGTAGAGATGACGAAGGTATCTTCTTAGGATATGCAACGAATAGTAAAGGATACAGATTCTTTAACAAAAAAATGCATAAGTTAGTAGCCTATATTGATGTTCAAGTTGATGAAGAAGATCTTGTAAAAGATCAATAGAGAATAAGCACTAAGTCGGAGGAAAAATATGATGAGAATAATGAAGATAAAGAACAACAAATCTTAGAGTCACAAGAAGATGATGAATCACCCAGACAAGAGAGTCACTCGGACAAGAAGAGTCAGGACAACAATCAACATCAAATCCTTCCTCCAGAATTACTCAAAAGAACCATCCTGAAAGTCAGATAATTGGTGAGAAATACAAAGGTGTAAAAAGTAGGAGAAGGATAGTCAAAGACACTAGGCAATCACATATATCCTTCATATCCATGGTGGAACCTAAGAACTTTAATGAAGCCAATAAATATGTAAATTGGTTAGAATCAATGAATGAGGAACTAGACCAGATTGAAAAGAATGACACTTGGGATATCGTTCTTAGGCCAACAAATAAAAACTTGATAGGATCCAAATGGGTCTACAAAAACAAGATGAATGGGAAAATAAATATTGTAAGAAATAAGGCTAGATCGGTTTGCAACGGATATGCTCAAATAGAAGGACTGGATTTTGATGAAACATGTGTTCTTGTAGCAAGATTAGAAGCTATTAGAATGTTTCTTGCCTATGCGTGTCATAAACAGTTTAAAGTCTATCAAATGGATGTCAAGTCATATTTTCTAAATGGATATCTAAAAGAAGAATTCTATATGGAACAACCAGAGGGTTTCCAATTGTCAGATAAACCTGACTTTGTCTGCAAGCTAAAGAAAGCCTTATATGGGTTGAAACAAGCTCCTTGTGCCTGGTATTACATACTGGATAAGTATCTTCAAGACAAAGGTTTCAAGAGAGGAACAATGAACAACAATCTATATATCAAAACAGAGGGTAAATATTTTCTCATTATGTTGGTCTATGTAGATGACATCATCTTCAGAAGCAATACTGCTTCATTGGTACAATGGTTGGCTTCTTCCATGTAGTTTGAATTTGAAATGTCCATGATAGGGGAAATGTCATTTTTTCTTGTTCTACAAATTACTCAGAGGCCTGAAGGAATATTTATTTCTCAGGAGAAATGTCTAAAAGAAATGTTGAAAAGGTTTCAAACAGAAGATTTTACACCTATGAGCACACCTATGGTCATTGGATGCAAGTTAAGCAAGGATGATGACTCACCTAATGATGATCAGAGTTCATATAGGTCTATGATAGGCAACCTATTGTACATCACAACATCCCGTCCAGACATAATGCATGATGTTGGAATGGTAGGAAGGTATTAGGATGCACCTAAACAGAGTCATTTGTTAGTTGTCAAAAGAATATTCAGATACTTGAAAGGAATAATGAAATATGGCCTATGGTATCCTAGGAATCAGAATTTTCACCTATCAGTCTATTCAGATGTTGATTGGGCTAACTGCGTGGATGAAAGGAAAAGCACGAGTGGAGGTGAATTCTTCTTAGAAGATTCTCTTGTAGCATGGTTGATCAAGAATCAAGGTTCCATTTCCTATTTGAATACTAAAGCTGAATACATTGCAATTTCCACTTGTTGTACCCAAGTATTATGGATGATTCAAACACTTGTAGACTTGGAGGTAAAATACTAGTGCGATTAGTGTGTCAAAGAATCCTATATTTCACTCCAAGACCAAGCATATACCCATAAAGTATCACTTTTTGAGGGAATAGGTAACCAACACTATTGTTTCTTTGAATTATATTCCATCCAAAGATCAGATTGTTGATATCTTCACTAAACTGCTTGCAAAATCTCAGTTTGAGTATCTACGCCAGAAGTTGGGCATGACCCTGTTATCAAGTTAAAATAATCTATCTGATTAGGGAGAGCACAGATTCACTCTCTGTTTTATTTGAAAATGATGTCAAAGGGGGAGAAAAAGGTGTTGTATGTATGCTACAGTTGGAGGTCTAAGAAAAATAGTGCATCCTTTTAGGGTTGCCATCATTTCCAAAGGGGTATATTGTTGGCATGTTTACAGGAAGAATGTTCTTGTCATTGATGGAAAGAATAGTAGCGAACCAAACGTCAAGAGCACAGAAGATGAGAAATCTCAAAAGAGATAGTGGTTTCCATAAGTGCAGATGAGGTCCAAGAGATGGACTCGTAGGAGGAGCAAAGGTCGAGACCCGTGCACACCTAGAAAACCTTTTAAGTCAGAGAGATCAAAAGCTCAGGAGGAAGAGCGACAGTGGTCGTTGGATCACCAATCCAGACAACCAACAACCATCAGATTGAATTAATGGAAGGATAGGATAAGCGAGGAAAAAACAATTGAGATCATTTGAATTTTCATCAGTCGTAAGATTTATTTGAGTGGAAGGACAGGATAAGCAAGAGACATTGATATAAGATCTTGATCAATGGAAAAAATTATTTTCGGGTCTAAAGATGTGAGGAGGTTACACTCCGGAGAAATCACTTCGAGAGTTTTAATTTGAGATCCGAAATCCCCGAAGTTTGGTGAGCCAAAATACATGTCAGCCAACAGATCATTTTAAAGTGGAAGGAGACGATAAGCTAGAAAAGTAGCATAGCAGAAATATCAAGCCATCAATCTAAGAACATGATTGGCGAACAACATTTATTTCGGGTCTAAAAGTTACGAGGAGGTTACTGTTCGGGGATTCTCACTTTGGAAGAATTGGCGACTTGAAAAGTTGAAATACCCGAAGTCACGAAGGTCGAAGTCCCAAAGTGAATGAGGATCCACGTCAGCAAGACTACATCAACAAGGACACGTGGCACAATTAGACAATGACAAGTGTCAAGTTGATTCGACATATCAGGTATATGCAAATCACAAATCCAACTGACACGTGGTAGCTACTAGGATCATGACACATCATCAAGTGACGTAAGTAAGTGACGTCACTCCCAAAGTTTTACTTCGGGAGATTTACCACCAACACTTGCCCAAAGTTCTGAAGTCCCAAAGTGGTTTGGGGTCGTCCATCATCAAGGAGGACAAGTGGCGCGAGATCCACAACTTTAGAAGTTTGTGGATGGGGATAACTTGAAAATCGCCAAAGAAAAATCTCTACCGTTGATCTTCAAGGGGAGTACGTGTCAACTGATCTAAGATTTCAGAGAAATCTCACTTTAAGGATTTCCAGTTGAGACTTGAGAATTTCAAAGTCCGAAGACACGAAAGGATTATGAATGTTGATCTGAAAGGGACACGCATCAGTGGATTGTCAACTCCGGGAAAAATAAAAGGAAGGTTGAAAGGTTGGAAAGTTGAGATTTTTGAACCCCGAATACCCGAAGGGATCATGACTGTTGATCTGAAAGGGACACATGTCAGTGGATTGTCAACTCTAGGAAAAAGAAAATGAGGGTTGAAAAGTTGGAAAGTTGATATTTCTGAACCCCAAATACCCGAAGGGATTGCGACCATTGATTCGAGAAGACCACACGTCATTAGATCATGGACTTCGGGTAAAATGCTCTGGAAGAAAGCGGAGTTTGAGAATCGAGACTCTCGAAGACCGAAAGGTGAAATCGATCTTGTCTGTTGTTTTGGAGGGCCATGTGTCACTTAGTCGATGAGACTAAGGATCACGCATGGACGGATGAAAGAAGGTAGGAAAAGACAATAGACCAGACCGTTGATCAAGGGAATCTGTTAGAGATTGCAAGATCAACGATCATGCTTGATTGTGGGATTAGAAGTTGCTCGAAAGTTAATTTTTTGAGGGTGGGCAACAATTGAAACCATGGTATCGAAGAAGGGGTATGTGGCAGATGGAGGTATATTACAGGGAGAAAAGAGGTTAACCCAAAACCACTGTTGGATGCACCTGCAATCATTTTCTTACGCAAGGACGTAGCCCGAGGTCACATGCAACAGAGGGCTAATGAGAAGAGAGCTCACGCTTGCAATCACGCGGTCATGTGAAGTTAATTGCCCAAGGTCATATTGGAAATTAGGGAGCTAGTGCTCGCTAGACCAAGAACGCGAAGAACCTTTTGAATAGGTGTATGGTCATTGCCAGAGGTCACATGAAGGCAGGGACTTAGAAGCCAAAGAAGACAAAAAGATGACTAGCTGTAACTGCCAGAGAAGACGAAGAATTTCAACTGACAGAGAAGCAAAACATTCTCAGGATAACTGCTAGAGAAACCAAAGAACCTTGAATAACGGCCAGAGAAGATGAAGATTTCACATGATGATCATGCAGATGACTTGACGTGTGAAAGACATGCAGAATAGAGAAGAGACGAAGTATCTCTCGAAGAGTGATGCATGTGGGTAGGACAAGACGCAGTGCATAATCTGAAGGGGAGATCTGTGGCACGGTAAAGAGTATGCAGAGGCAGCACATAACATAAAAGGAAAAAGAGAAGCTGAAAAACAGGCGATGTTGTGCACAGGAGGAAAAAGAGCAGAGCATAGAAGTTGAACGATGAAGAAGAAGAACAAAGTGTAGAAGTTGAAGAAGGCAGAGGAGACTTGGAGTCGTAACAGACCATATCAGAGACAAAGAAAGTACGCAAATTTTTATAAGATTCATTCAGGGTGGTAGGGTGGTGCTAGGGAGGATTGCAGTCCTCTAAATTCTAGTTGGTGCTAGAAGATATTTTGGGAGTCGGTGCTTCCATATAGTGGGTGCTAGAGAAACCTGGGAGTGCGTGCTTCCATCTAGTTAGTGCTAGAGAAATATGAGATTTGGTACTCTCTGCAAGTTGTAGCTTGCTATAAGAGGTTGTAGCCTCATATTTGAGTTGGAGCTCAAAGACTGTGATGTACACGTAAGTTGGACCTTGATTCACATCCTAAGAAGAAGAGGTTTTCACCCTTTATGGGTTTTCTAAGGAAAATCAGTGTTTCTATGTATTCTGTGTTATTGATCATTGTATATCTATACATGTTAAGTTATCAACAACACATTAAATAACAATCTAGAAAGAATAAAAAAAAATGGGAAAAGTTTCAAGCTTATATACATAACTGATTCACCCCCCCCCCTCTCAAATATATTTCCAACAAGATATTCTCTTTCTTCTAGGGATGAAATATTAGGATCAAATCTCATTGGAGGAGACCTTAGTACTTTTGGAATAATGACGGGCTCTTTCATATTTTCTCCTAACCCTTTACTAATGTTCACTATTTAATCAACTCACAGAAAGTAAGCTAGAATATCTTCATCTTCCTTCATTTTCAACTATTCAAATTTATCTCTATAAGTTTGAAGCTTGACCCCTTTGAATTTGGCATATCCTTCATAGACATTTTGAAGTTTGTCCCAAATATCCTTTGTAGAGTCGCAATGCATAACCTTGACATATACTGAGCTAGCTAGGCCACTCAGAATAGCATTCATACCCCTTGAAATTTTTTCACTGAGTTTATTTCCATCTTTATATGTTGGGGGAGTGGAAGGATATGTGTATCTATCTACTACTGCTTTCCATACATCAAATCCCTGTTCTTGCAAAAACATTTTCATCCTTCTATTCCAAAAGGAATAGTTCTGACCATCAAACACCGATGTTCCATTTTTAGTGCACTCCATGATCTACCTTCCAGTTGTTAAACTATTATTGAAGGAACCTGCTCTAATACCATTTTTTGGAATATTCACCCATACTGAGAGAGGGGGGGTGAATAAATATTGAACACTTTTTACCACTTTTAATTAAAATATGTAATCATCAAGTTTTTCAATCAGTTATCACTTATGATTGCATTCAATGTATCATAAACATATAACCATAAACAATGCATCACATCATAATCACATATACACAGTACACCATACTTTTACATAGAAACCCAAATGGAGAAAACCACATAATGCTTTCTTATATATCAAAAGATTACATTCATAAGAAGCACCAACTTCCAAATTTTCCAACAGCAACTGAAAGGAGCCCCCACTCCCCTATTTACATGCTCCAACCTAAAGGAAGCTAGAACTCCCCAAATTCTCCAGCTCCAACTAGAAGGAGGCTCCAACCCCGTGATTTACAGGATCTAACCTGAAGAAATCTCCAACTAGAAGGAGACTACGATCCCTTGATTTATAGGCTCCAACCTGAATGAAGCTCCAACTCCATGTATTCTCTAGCTCCAACTAGAAAGAGGATACAACCCCCTTTCCTTGCCCCTTCCTCCCACCCTAAAATATAAGTGTAGACTCAACCTGTCACCAACACTGTCACTAATAATCAAACTGCCATTGATAATCAACATGTCATCCAACCTGTCACTGATAATCAACCTGTCATTGATAATCAACCTACCATCCAACCTGTCACCATCCCTGTTATTGTCTCTTTCATTGTCACTGTCACTTTCACTGCATCTATCACTGATACTGATATATCATCATCGATATCATCATCAACTAAAAAAATATCTACTCTCATAAATCCTACACCAAGATAACAAATCATGGGCTAAGATATGTGTTCCATAACATCCATCAACCCTGTACCAAAACATGTACCATCCATCAATCACATACTAAGATATGTACCATAACATCCATCAACCATGTGCCAAGAAAGGCCTCAATAATGTGACATAACATCTATCAATCATGTACCAAAACATGTCCCATCACATATGTCAACCATGTACCAAGATATACTTTAAATATGTAAACATATACCAAAGTACATCTCAAACCATGTGCCCACTATCCAAGATGCTCCTCAAACTATGTGCCAAAAGCATGCCTTAATCATGTGCCAAACCATCCAATATATGTACCTAAAATATATGCATCCATATGCCAAAAGGGCCTCCAAGACATGCCTCAAGAATGTACCAACAAAACCAATGTATATACCTTAAACATGTGCCATAACATCACTAAGATGTGCCTCAAGCATATGTCAACATCACCATGACATATGCCAAACCAGATACCAAGATGTCCAAGATATACCTCAAAGCATATGCCAAAATATCACCAAGCTATGCCTCTAGCCATGTGCCAAAGACCTTCATGGTATACCTTAAGCATATACCATAACCACCAAGATATGAACTTTAAAACATAAAAAGAATACCTTACATTCTACAAACTTGGTATATCAGATCTCAGATCACAGACCCTTCCTTGACTTCAACATCAACAAAAAATGACACCTTCCTTCAATTTTTCTTTAGCCTCACTAGAAAAAGGCCAGTCATCTCATGGGGCCTCACATGATAAGCCTCAAGAAACCCGCAGGGGTCCTCGTGGGACACTCTATGCCTGAACCACAAGGGTCAACTTAATTAGGGTTTATTAGAAAATAGTTCTCCCATCTACAACTCTGAGATCTTTTCCCTTTCTTCGCTACTTCAGACTCGCTACCTCAGATTCACCAATAGATCACTTTCTCACTTGATAGATATTCAATAAACTTGCTTATGTGCCAATGAGAGGCTTCTTGAAGTGTATTTATACTTTTCCAAGTGACTTATTTCCTTAACTTTAGGTCTTACCTGTACTTTGTTGTTATAATCATTTTACCCTTTAATTAATGATTTGTAACTTCTTGTTGCAATCGTTTAGGGTATTCTTAACCATTCTTCGGGTCTTTCAACTTCATGAGGGCATAACTCCTCAAACCCGAGGAACCACATGGTGTACTACCTACCATTGGAAATGAAATGATGAGAACTATCCATATATGAGGGTTTTGTGTGCATGTGCCATGTACTTCATCCTCTTTTTCCTCAAACAACTTTGGGCTTCATGACCACAGCTTTGGGGCTTCTCAACCATTTAACCACTTAGCCAACTTTCTAGGGATTCTTGTAGACTTCTTCAAATCATCTTCTCATGAGGGCCATGCTTAAAGCTATGCCATAAGGGGACCACTTTTGAGGATTCTCCAAATACACCCATCACTTATTCCTTTAAACAAACCCATCACTTCTAGAGGCTTCTTCTAGAGTTGAAATCAATGACAACCAACTATCCAACATAGAATTAATTGCACAATGAAGGAAATATAGAGTCATACACATCATAACCAAAATTCTAGGGCCCAACCAATCTCTTATATTATCAGTATCTCATAATTCATGATCTCATGGGTACATCCTTCTTATCTTAGCTTATACATCACACTTCATGTTCCAACACTCTCTATAGACTCTATTGCTACTGCACATGAACACTTATTCCCACAAAAACCATTATAATAACTTATCCCACTAGACAAAATAACAACAATGGTGATAGCTTGATAACAGAGGGAAACATCAATAACACTAGAAACAACAGTCTAATAATGAAAAATATGACTAACATCCAACCAATCCTTTCCCATTACATATTCCCATATTTCTAGTTTTCCCTTGAGCACTTCTTGACTTCTTGATTCTACTGTTATCTTTCTTTGATTCCCACTTTCTCCTTGCATGCACTGGAAATTCTTTCTCTTTCCACTTGCTCATATCCCCACTTGGAGGCCAAAGATCCCCTTAAGAGGTCATCTATGGTCATTTGAGGTGTCATTCATGACACTTGATCCTTAGAAGCCTCCTAAAACCTCAAAAATTTGATTGTAGTGGTTTGTGGCATCATTTTTGGCCTAATTAGATGAATAAAAGCTTTATACTTCAGTTAAGTATTGGGTTCCCCCCCTCAACCATATCAAGAGCTTGAGACCCATACCTAATGATCAAAACCTTGTGAGGGAAGTAACATCCTTTCTCAAAGGCCAATGATACCCTCCAGGGGAAATGTTTGGTGCTTCAAGGAATTTCTCATGGCTCTAGATTATTCAAAGATTACTTTAGGACCTAATGCATGACATTCTTCCCTAGATGATTTCTAGGGCCCTGAGACACATACTGCTCCAAATCACCTAGTTGCATTGATATCCCCAATCATAAGCCAATGTTATCCTTAATTATCCATGTGTGTTTTCTTGAGGCATCCTTCTTGGTCCTAGATGTCTAGAAGCTTCTTTTAGGATCTAATGTTCATGTCCCCCCCCTAGCCATGTCCAAGGCTTGAAGACTCATAACTAGTGCTAGAAAATAATAGTGGTACCTATATAACTAGTTAAGGCAAAGGATGCCCTTAATAGGTCATTTGTGGTGGTTCAAGGTGTCATTCTTGGCCCCAGAATCCTATAAGATTCTTTCAGGGGCTAACCCTTAGGTTTATTTCCCTAACCATATCCACATTTTAGAGACTCATACTTAATGTTCAAAAACTCATAATGCTAACTATCCCCATCCAAAGACCAAATATACCTTGAAAATGTCCTTTGTCGGGGTTCAACATGTTGTTGATGGCCTTAGATGCCTAGAAGCTTCCTTTAGGAACCAAGGCCCAAGTTTCCTCTCTCTACCATGTACAAGGACCGAAGACCCACACCCGGTGCTCAAAATATCCTAATGATACACATATCCCCACTTGAAGGACAAATATCCCCTCGATAGGTCATCTATGATCCTTGAGTGCTAGAAGCTATTGAAAACATCAAGAGGTCAGGTGTGGTGGTTTGAGGTGTTGTGTTTGTCCCTAGATGCCTAGAATATTTGTACTTATGCTAAGGCTTCGGTTCCCCCCTTCAACCATATCAAGGAACTTAACATCTATTAGTGTTGTGTTGAAATCCCTACTTTGACACCTAGGTATCTTGTTATCCAGTGATTTCCTTATTGGAAATCAAGTTAGCAGCTCACAAAAAAAAATACAATGCTAGAATATTCAACTCAATAAAGATAGCAAAAGAAATAATGGTAGCCAAAATCTCATGCACAATGCACAAATATATTCTTCCCATCAATTAAGCTTATCATTCAAATAACTTCAAAGCTTACAAGGGATCCCTTACTGGGAAAATGGCCCAATTAGAAAAGAGACAAAGTACATAAAAACCTGACTGGATGATCTGCTTCTAGAACTATTGTATGATATTGTATCGAAACAACATGATTGTTATGTTGATACCCATGCTATTTTGTGTTATTTGCATGAAAATTACGTTGAAACCCACACTGACTGCGCGACCTATACCAGAATACATGCATTGTCTGCAGCAATTGATCCTTCTGTTGTATGATTGTTCTCTCTCTTCCTTTGGCCTAGATATCTAGATGGAAGTCCTTCTCCACCTATCAGATATATCTTTGAATCACAGTCCTTCATGATCCAATCCTTGAGAAAAAGTCCTTCTTTTCTCTCTCAAGTGTGAGTAAAATTCCTTCTTTGCTTCTACACTCTTGAATGACTCCACACTAGAAAACATCTTTATTTTCTATCTCTGTGTGAAAAGTATCACACAAGTGTGAAAGTATCTTCTCCTTCACACTTTCCATGCTTTTATAAGATTGAGTTATGACCTAACCCTAATCTCCAAAGTGATTGATGGTTGAGATTACTTCACACCTCACTTGAGATTAATGGCTATTATTTAATTCCATTAATTCTAATTAAAACATTTATTTAAATAAAACTCAACTCACTAATAAATGCGCTTTACTTTAATAATTCCTTGAATTAAAGTGAAGTCTCAAGTTAGAAAGGTTTGGACAACTTTCACACATCTAGACACTTAGACCTGTGTGGAAATACATGCCTGATGCTACCAAGCATCAACACTCCCTCTTAGCGAGGAATGTATTTCTCAAAGAGCCACCTGAAACTGATTCTCCCTCCGACCCTGGCACCAGGTCACACACATAATACTTCACACTAACATCCCTCCAACCCTGTTGGTCAGTTGCTTCTTGAACGCTGAAAGTCATGGAATCGATGATGCTACATATTAATGCCACAAAGTTTGGAAACTTCGTCAAAGGCCTAATATCCCTCAATATGTTCCTAGGATCCTCCCACTCCCGAGCATCCATCAATTTCATCTCATACCAACTCGGTCTTCTCATAGGATTGGAAGGGGATAAATCCTTCTTCCCATTTGAAGGTTGACTCCCCACACTAGAAGTATGTGGAATTTTCTCTTCCTTCAACTACTCACCCTTCAAAGCTTCCTTCTCCTCATCCTCTATCACTAGCATTGATCCATGATCCATGATCCTCTTAGATCCTCTTATAAGATGGTTCTACAACATGTATATCCTTCCATTTTTGACACCAATGTTGACTACTATGTTAGGGCTAGCTCCCTGTGAAGATATGAGTACTTTCCCTCTTTGAAAAGTCACAATAAAACCCATGTCCTCCAAAAATGAATCTAGGAGTGAATTATTCTTCACTCGTGGTATGTAAATCACATATTGGGTCTCTAATGAACCTCCTGACTCATGTTAGAAGAAGAAATTTCCCTTCCACTTCATTGCATACTTGGCATCATCACCAAGCTCCACATGGGTCCCTAATTCCTTCATCAGATTGTTGAATAACTCATGTGCTTCTAGTTCTGGTTGATTTTATTAATATAAAATATAGGATCCCATACTAGGATAATGGTCCACTTGAGGAATAATACAATGAAAAAAATGGCTTAGCCTATCATACCTCAAGATCAATCCTTCTATCTTGTTGTCTACTATCTCCCTTGCTCCCCCTTTGCTCCTTTCCTTGGACCTTTCCCCTGCACACTTGGATGGAATTCCTTTTCCACCCAATTCAATGAGATCTCACTATCACATTTTGTGTGTATTTTTTTTCCACTAAGAAATATCCAACTCTTGCAACCTAGCACCTATGTTGTTGGTGTACGATCTTGTACCTACAACTACTCTATTTCCTAGATATGTCCTGCTACTCATGGTGTTGCTCTGATTGCTCTGGTGGATTCTACGACTAATATCTATCTAGATCTATCCTTGTTTCCATATTTGTCTATTGTTTCCCTATCAACATCAAGCATCGATAGTTCATCACACATCTCATGGGTTCAATCGATCGATAGGTAGACCTACATTTGGATACATTCGGTAAGGTAATTTACCAACACACTACACCAGTTGGTCAAGTAGTTGACGTTCTTGTCAGTCAATGTTAAGAACCAAATATCAATATAGCATAGAAAATCCTCAGAAAAA
>CBVK0101730859.1:0-11689 GCA_900067695.1 Picea abies | reverse complement strand
CTTTTGGCGCTTCATCTCCTAGGGTTAGGTTTTTGGATGTCTAGGGTTTTCGAAATTATTTCTTATTGTAAAAAGGCCTTCAGATCCTCATTGTAGACTTCTTCTTGTGAATGCGCGCTTCCATCACATATTTTCTCAAAGATAAGCCGCCACCATTCCAGCAAGCTTGTTTCCATTGCATTTTACAGTTTCATCTTATTTGGTTATTGAATAGAAAACAAGTTATATTGTATCTCTGTTATTTTGTGTTAAGCACCTATTAATAATCTGTATTCATTTCATTCTACTCATAAAACCTGGATCAGTGGTATCAGAGTGGTCTGCTCCTTGTCGTCTTAATGCATGTCCCCAATGAGGTGGGAGTACAAAGAGTTGGGTCTCGAGCTTGTTTCTATTGAGGAAAGAAGCTCTCGCACACCCAAGCAACCTCCCATGGAAAGAGAAAATAAATATGAAGGGACAAGAGATCCTTTCAAACTATTGATTGTGGAAGCCCTCACGCAACATAGGAACGAGATGATGAATAGTTTCGCACAAATCCTTTGGCGGCTACCAACAGGTGACACATCATCTTCGAATGGAGGCGTCGCCCCCGTCAAGGTACAAATAAACTTTGATATTCCTATATTTGAAGGTCAGATAGACGCATATGTTATAAACAAGTGGTTGAATCTACTAGAAGGGTATTTTTTTGTCCATAACTTTTCAAATAAAGAAAAGATTACTTTTGCGCTCCTCAAATCCATTCCCCATGTCAAAGATTGGTGGGAAACTTTCTATGAGAAAAAGGAAACAAAGGAAACCTCATTATTTTCAGTCACGACCACCTGGGAATCCTTCAGGGATGTTATTAAGGAAAAATACTACCCTGTCATAATTTATTACGACCTGTATACCAAATGGACCACACTATGGAAAGAAAGAGACCAAGCAGTGCCAAATTTCAGAAATATCTTCCATACCTTGTGCACCATGTTGGGTATCAAATATTCAGAGTGACATCTGGTGCTCAAGTATCATGGTGCTCTGGATAGATACATTCAGACTGAAATGAAATTTTTGGACATCTCATCCTTGGGCACGACCTATTGATATGTGGTCAAAATCGAGCAGAAGCTCAAACAAAAGAGGTGGCAATTTGGGCCTGGGAACCCCTCACAACAAAATCCAGGAAAGGGCGGCCCCAACCCACCGAACAAAGGAGAGAGAAAATATGGATAGTATCAAGACAACCAGTCCAAGCTGCGAGCAAAGAAGGACACCAGAAAGACAAAGAAAGATACTGGGAAGTGGTGCAACTTCCATAAGATCCCTTGGCATAACACTACTAATTGCCACTCAAAGCAGTCGCTGGTGGCTGAAGTGAAATCCTCTTAACCATAAAGGGGAATATGGATCATTGACGCAAAACCTAGTGCCACTGTTGCTACCACCAAGCTCCAGCCTGGTGAATCAGACGAGCTAGAAGAAGGAGAGCGCCTCTTCCATTCACAGATGTGGGTAAAAGGCACTCCACTGCACTTCATTGTTGATAGCGGTAGCCAAAAGAACCTCATCTCGGAAGAGGTCGTCAAGCAGTAGGCCCTACCAACAACGTCGCACCCACAACTGTACACCATTAAATGGCTCCGCCAAGGAAGCGATCTCCGCATCAGCCAACAGTGTCAACTGTGATACGACATCAAGCCATTCAAATATGAGGTATTGTGTGATGTTTCTCCTCTTGAAGTTTGTGATGTTCTTTTGGGCCAACCTTATTTATGGAAACGTCATGCCGTATATGTGTCTAGGCCTCGTAGTGTTATTATTACTTTGAACAAGAAATTGTACAGGATACCCGAGGCAGTCCCACCTAGTGTTATTTCCTTGATCTCTACTAAGCAATGCAAGAAGGTCATCTCTCAGACGGGGAAGTTTGTCTTATTCATGATTCACTCCAAGAATAAGCAAAAGATCACATCCATATCTAGGGTCTCTGTGGCCGACCTCTCCACACAGTCGAAGAAAGTAGATAAGGTCGTGGAAGAATACTCAAATATCTTCTCCTCACCTACAGGGTTACCTCTGCACTGCTAGGTCAAGCACCCCATCGATCTGACCTTCGATGCACCGCTACCCAATGGGCCAGTCTATCATCCCTCTTTATTAGAGAATGAGGAGATCAAGCGATAGATCCAAGAACTTCTCCACAAGGGGCACATCTTCCCCATCTCATCACCTTGCGGGTACCCAATCATGCTGGTACAAAAGAAATATGGAACATGGTGACTCTGTATTGATTACCAGGCTCTGAATAAAATCACAGTCAGAAACTGGTACCCGATTCCCCAAATCGACGACCTCCTTGATCAACTCATGGGGGCCAAATAATTCAGTAAGATTGATCTGAAGTCTGGCTACCACCAGGTCCTGATAGAACAAACAGATGTATGGAAGACCGCCTTCAATTCAAAGGAAGGCCTTTTCAAATGGTTGGTCATGTCCTTTGGTTTGACAAATGCTCCAGCCACTTTCATGAGGATGATGGACGATATGTTGCGACCATTCACCAATACTTTTGTAGTGGTGTATCTGGATGACATTTTAATTTACAACAAGACTTGGGCCTAACACTTGCAACATATTCAGCAGGTTCTACACACCCTGTGGAAGCACAAGCTATATGCCAACTTGGAAAAATGCTCCTTCGGCATGGACATGGTCCATTACCTGGGCTACATCATTGATCCGCATGGAATACATGTGGATCTAGCCAAGATCAAAGTCATCTGTGACTGGCCAGCCCCAACAACACTCACTGAGCTTCGGAGCTTCTTGGGCCTTGCTAATTTCTATTGCAAATTCGTGTTGGGTTTCTCCCATATTGCATAGGCCCTCAGCCAAATAAACAGAGGTGGTGGTAAGGCGAAACTTGCATGGGGCTGGTCCCAACAATAAGCAATCAATGATTTGAAGCAACGCTTGTGCTTAGCCCCAGTACTTTCACAACCAGACCTGCAACATCCTTTTGAGATCGAGACAGATGCTTCAAAATATGTTGTGGGCACCGTTCTCACTCAGCATAGCCACCCTGTGGCCTATCATAGTGATACACTATCAAATACTGTCCATAAGTACCCTACTTATGACAAAGAAATGTACTCCATTGTGAAAGCATGCTTCCAGTGGAGACATTACATTCTTGGGAAGGAGACAGTCATCCACACTGATCATAAGCCACTGCAGTTCATGCAGACGTAGGGAAAATTGTAGAATGACCGCCATCAAAAGTGGTCCACATACTTGCAGCAATTCCACCTCAACATCAAGTATAAAAGAGGAAGTACCAATCACATCGTTGATTTCCTCAGCAGACCGTTAGTCATGACACTCACCACAGTACTAGACTCTTGCGGCCATGAGAGATCTAGATGGCCCCAACTCTATGAGATAGACCCTGACTTCACCACCACCTACCAAATGTTGGGTGCAAACACAGTTGTCAATAATTTCCATCTTCAGGATGGGTTGTTGTGTCATCTCGGCCATAATTGTGTTGCATCAAGTGAGCGAGCGAAGCTGATCTGGGAGGCCCACTACAATCGGTTGGTAGGACACTTTGGTGTTGAAAAGATAGCGATGATGTTACAGAAACATTTCTACTGGCCGAAACTTCGACAGGAGGTCAACAAGTATATCAGGTCCTGCACTGCCTGCACTATTGCCAAACTGACCACTAAGAAACGGGGCATGTACACCCCTCTTCCTACTCCTGACAGGCCATGGGAATCCATCTCAATGGACTACATGTCGAGCCTCCCATCCACCAATCAGGGAAATGACTTTTTTTTTGTGGTTGTTGATCGCTTTTCTAAGATGGCGATTATGGTTGCCTGCAAAAAGAGAATCATAGTAGAGGCCACTGCCAAGCTCTTCTTTGAACGAGTCTGGGTACATTTTGGAATCCCACAAATCATTGTCTCAGATCGGGATAGTCGATTTCTCAGCACATTCTGGTCGAGCCTCTGGTCACTGCTAGACACCAAGCTCACCAAATCCACGGCCTTCCACCTCCAGATAGATGGCCAAACCGAGGTTGTAAATCGAATGATTGTGCATATCCTTCACATGTATAATTCAAATCACCCTCGTACATGGGATGAGAGCCTTCCCTATTTCCAACATAGCTACAACCAAGCCCTTCATAGCTCAACTGGCCACAACCCCTTTCAAGTGGGGTTGGGATTCCAACCATTGGGACCCATAGATGTTGCACTTCCCCTTGCGGTCACCTCGACCGACTCATCTCCTGCTCCAACTGAAGCTGACAAAGCCACCCAGTTCGTTGAGTGGTTCCATCACATCCGCCAACAGGTTCAAGATATCCTACATAAGTCCAATGACAAGTATAAACAACGCCATGATCAACATCGGGTGCCGCATAATTTTCAGGTGGGCGACAAAGTTTGGTTGCACTTGAAAAAAGAATGCCCTATAGGACCCCATCAAAAGCTTCACCCACTCCATTATGGGTCGTACACTATCACCAAGGCTATGGGGGATAATTCTTTTGAGCTCAACATTCCTCCTTTCCTTGGTCTGCACCCAGTGTTCAACATGGATCTCCTTCGCCCTTATTTCCCACCATTATTGAACACGCCAGAAGTAAAAGAACAGTTGGCACCAACAGATCTCAACCCCGACTGCCTACAATAGGAATCCAATGATCATATTGTGGACAGACATATCAAGGGCACCTGACAACAAAGGATCCAACTTTATCGAGTCGTCAAAGCAAAGCAGCTACTGCACCAAGGCAAGTGGCTCACCCGGGGCCAAATTCAACAGAAATTTCCTCATCTGATGGGGGACATAAATGAAATGGAGACCATTTATTCCTAAGGATGGAGTATTGATCCATATGGATATCAGTGGCCACCCACCTTTTCCAACTAGCTCAAAACAATTTTCTGACAATTTTGGCAATTTACTATTTTTAGCAGTTTTAACTTTCGGGGCCATTTTGAGGGCCTAAAGGAAGGTTTTTCAGGATTGATCTCCTCATTTATGGCCAAATTCATAATTGATCCACCAAAATGAATCTCCTTGACAATACCTTTACAACAGGCTATCACACCCCTAAAACAGAGATCGTATGCAAAAGTTACGACCCTGGGAAGTTGATGTACTAACTTACCCAAATGGGTCCCACATGACTTTTGGCGCTCATCTCCTAGGGTTAGGTTTTTGGATGTCTAGGATTTTTGGCATTCTTTCTTATTGTAAAAATACCTTCAGAGCCTCATTGTAACCTTCTTCTTGCGAATGCGCGATGCCGTCACGTCTCTTCTCAAAGATAAGCCACCACCATTCCAACAAGCTTGTTTCCGCTGCATTTTACAGTTTCATCTTATTTCGTTATTGAATAGAAAACCAGTTATACTATATCTCTATTATTTTGTGTTAAGCACCTGTTAATAATCTGTATTCATTTTGTTCCGCTCATAAAACCTGGATCAGTGGTATTAGAGCGGTCTGCTCCTTGTCGTCTTAATGCATGTCCCCAATGAGGTTGGAGTACAAAGAGTTGGGTCTCGAGCTTGTTTCTCTTGAGGAAAGAATCTCTCGCATGCCCAAGTGACCTCCCATGGCAGGAGAAAAGAAATATGATGGGATAGAAGATCCTTTCAAACTGTTGATTGAGGAATCCCTCACGCAACAGAGGAACGAGATGATGGATAGTTTTGCGCAAATCCTTTAGCGGCTACCAAAAGGTGACGCATCTTATTTGAACGGAGGCACTGCCCCCTTCAAGTACAAATAAACTTCAATATTCCTATATTTGAAGGTCAGATAGATGTAGATGTTGTAGAAAAGTGGTTGAATCTACTAGAAGGGTATTTTTTTGTCCATAACTTTTCGAATAAAGAAAATATTACTTTTGCACTCCTCAAAGTTGTTCCCCATGTCCTGATAGGTGGGAAACTTTCTGTGATAAAAATGAAACAGAGGAAACCTCATTATTTTTAGTCACGGCCACCTAGGAATCCTTCAGGGATTCTATTAAGGAACAATACTACCCTGTCGGAAGTTATGACGACCTGTATAAGAAATGGACCACACTACGGCAAGAAAGAGACCAAGCAGTGCCAGATTTCACAAATATNNNNACCACACTACGGCAAGAAAGAGACCAAGCAGTGCCAGATTTCACAAATATTTTCCATACCTTGCGTACCAAGTTGGGTATCAAATATTCGGAGTGACATTTGGTGCTCAAGTATCGTGGTTCTCTACATATATACATCCAGACTGAAATGGAATTTCTGGACATCTCATCTTTGGGTGCAGCCTACCAATATGCCGTCATAATCGAGCAGAAGCTCAAACAAAACACGCAACAATTTGGGCCTGGGAACCCCTCACAACAAAATCCAGGAAAGGGCAGCCCCAACCCACCGAACAAAGGACAGAGCAAAGATGGATAGTATCAGGACAATCAGTCCAAAAATATGGATAGTATCAGGACAATCAGTCCAAGCCACAAGTAAAGAAGGACACCGGAAAGATAAAGAAAGATACCAAGATGTGGTGCGACTTCCATAAGAGCCCTTGGCATAAAACTGCTGATTGCCACTCAAAACAGTCACTGTTGGCCAAAGTGAAAGAATCTGAATCATATGCATATTATGACTCTGAGCTAGAACCAAAAAGGGGAATATGGATCATTGATGCAGAACCCAGTGCCACCGTTGCTACCACCAAGCTCTAGCCTGGTGAACCAGACAAGCCAGAAGAAGGAGAGTGCCTCTTCCATTCACAGATGTGGGTAAAAGGTACCCTGCTGCACTTCATCGTTGATAGTGGTAGCCAGAAGAACCTCATCTCAACAAAGGTCATCAAGCGGTTGGCCCTGCCAACAATGCTGCACCCAAAACCATACACCATTGGATGGCTCTGCCAAGGAAGCAATCTCCACGTCATCCAACAGTGCCCATTTTCGTACAGAATCAATCCCTTCAAAGATGAGGTATTGTGTGATGTTTCTCCTCTCGAAGTTTGTGATGTTCTTTTGTGCCAACCTTATTTATGGAAACATCATGTTGTATATGAGTCTAAGCCTCGTAGTGTTATTATTACTTTGAATAGGAAAGTATACAAGATACCTGAGGTAGTCCCAGCTAGTGTTATTTCCTTAATCTCTGCTAAGCAATGTAGGAGGGTCATCTCTCAGATGGGGAAGTTTGTCTTCTGCATGATTCGCTCTCAGAATAAGCGAAAGATCACAACCACATCTAGGGTCTCTCCTGCTGACCCCTCCACACAGCAAAAGCAAGTAGATAAGGTCTTGAAAGAATACTCGGATATATTCTCCTCACCTATAGGGGTACCTCTACACAGCCAAGTCAGGCACCTCATCGATCTGACCCCTGGCGCACCGCTACCCAATGGGCCAGTCTATTTTCGCTCTTCGTTAGAGAATGAGGAGATCAAGTGACAGATCCAAGAACTGCTCCACAAGGGGCACATATGCCCCAGATCATCACCTTGCCGGAGCCCAATCGTGCTGGTACAAAATAAAGATGGAACCTTGCAACTTTGTACTGATTACCGAGCTCTGAATAAAATCACAGTCAGAAACTGGTACCCGATTCCCCGAATCGATGACCTCCTTGATCAACTCATGGGGGCCAAATGCTTCAGTAAGATTGATTTGAAGTCTGGATACCACCAGGTCTCGATATTACAAATAGATGTATGGAAGACTACCTTCAAGTCAAAGGAAGACCTTTTTGAATGGTTGGTCATGCCCTTTGGTTTGAAAAATTCTCCAGCCACTTTCATAAGAATTATGGATGATATCCTGCGACCATTCACCAATACTTTTGTAGTGGTGTATCTGGATGACATTCTAATTTACAACAAGACTTGGGCCGAATACTTGCAGCATATTCAGTAGGTTCTACACACCCTGCGGTAGCACAAGCTATACGCCAACTTGGAAAAATGCTCCTTCGACATGGACAGGGTCCATTACCTGGGCTACATCATTGATCAGCATGGCATACATGTGGATCCAACCAAGATCCAAGTCATCCGTGATTGGCCAGCCCCAACAACACTCACTGAGCTTCAGAGCTTCTTGGGCCTTGCCAATTTCTACCATAGGTTCGTGTTGGGTTTCTCCCATATTGCATGGGCCCTCAGCCAAATAAACAAAGGTGGTGGTAAGGAAAAATTTTCATGGGGCCGGTCCCAAAAACAAGCGTTCGATGATTTGAAGCAATACTTATGCTCAGCCCCATTACTTTCACTACCAGACCTGCAACATCCTTTTGAGATCGAGGCATATGCTTTAGAGTATGTTGTGGCTATCGTTCTCACTCAGCACGGCCACCCCATGGCCTATCATAGTGAGACACTGTCAGATGCTGTCCATAAGTACCCTACTTATGACAAAGAAATGTACTCCATTGTGAAAGCATGCCGCCAGTGGAGACATTACATTCTTGGGAAGGAGATAGTCATCCACACTGATCATAAGCCACTACAGTTCATGCAGACACAGGGAAAATTGCAGAATGACCGCCATCAAAAGTGGTCCACATACTTGCATCAATTCCACCTCAACATCAAGTATAAAATAGGAAGCATCAATCGCGTCATTGATTGCCTTAGCAGACTGCTAGTCGCGACACTCACCATGGTGCTAGACTCTTGCAACCATGAGACATCTGGATGGCGCCAACTCTATGAGACAGACCCTAACTTTGCCACCACCTACCAAATGTTGGGTGCAAACGCAGTTGTCGATAATTTCCATCTTCAGGATGGGTTGTTGTGTTTTCTGGGCCATATCTATGTTACATCAAGTGAGCGAGTGAAGCTGATCTGGGAAGCCCACTACAGTCAGGTGGCAGGACACTTTGTCATTGAAAAGAAAATGGCAATGCTACAGAAACATTTCTACTGGCTGAAACTTCGACAGGAGGTCAACAAGTATATCAGGTCTTGCACTATCTATGCTATTGCCAAACCAACCACTAAGAAACGAGGCCTATACACCCCTCTTCCTACTCCTAACAGGCCATGGGAATCCATCTCAATAGAATACATGTCGGGCCTCCCGTCCACCAAGCGGGGAAATGATTGTGTTTTTGTGGTTGTTGATAGCTTTTCTAAGGTGGCGATTCTGGTTGCTTGTAAGAATAGAATCACAATAGAGGCCACTGCCAAGATCTTCTTTGAACAAGTCTGGGTACATTTTGGAATCCCACAAACAATTGTCTCAGATCGGGATAGTTGATTTCTCAGCACATTCTGGTCGAGCCTCTGGTCACTGCTGGACACGAAGCTCACTAAATACATGGCCTTCCACCCCCAGACAGATGGCCAAACCGAGGTTGTAAATCGAATGATTATGCATATCCTTCACATGTATAATTCAAAGAACCCTCACACATGGGATGAGAGCCTTCCCTATGTCCAGCATAGCTACAACCGAGCCCTGCATAGCTCAACCATCCACAACCTCTTTCAAGTGGGGTTGGGATTCCAACCATTGAGACCCATAGGTGTTGCACTTCCCCTTGCGGTCACCTCGACCGAATCGTCTCCTACTCCAACTAAAGTTGACAAAGGCACTCGGTTCATTGAGTGGATCCAACACATCCACCAACAGGTTTAGGATATCCTACAAAAGTCCAATGACAACTACAAACAATGCCATGATCAACATCGGGTGCCGCATAAGTTTCAGGTGGGCGACAAAGTTTGGTTGCACTTGTAGAAAGAATGCCTTAAAGGACCCCATCGGAAGCTTCACCCACTCCATTATGGGTTGTACACTATCACCAAGGCCGTGGGGGATGATGCTTTTGAGCTCAACATTCCTCCTTTCCTTGGTCTGCACCCATTGTTCAACGTGGATCTCCTTTTCCCTTATTTCCCACCATTATTGGACACCTCAGAAGCAGAAGAACAGTTGACACCAATAGATCTCAACACCAAATGCCTACAACAAGCATCCAATGATCATATTGTGGACAGACAGATCAAGGGCACTTGACAACAAATGATCCAACTTTATCGAGTCGTCAAAGCAGGGCAGGTTTTGCACCAAGGCAAGTGGCTCACCCAGGGCCAAATTCAGCAGAAATTTCCTAATCTAATGGGGGACCTCAAAGAAATGGAGACAATTTCTTCCTAAGGAGGGAGGATTGATCCATATGGATATCGGTGGCCACCCACCTTTTCCAACTGGCTCAAAACAGTTTTCTGACAATTTTGGCAATTTAGTATTTTTAGTAGTTTTAACTTTCGGGGCCATTTTGACGGCCCAAATGAAGGTTTTTCGAGATTGAGCTCCTCATTGATAGCCAAAGTCATAATTGAGCCCCCAAAATGAATATCCTCAATGATACCTTTCCAACGAGCTATCACATTCCTAAAACCCAAGCGACCTCCCATGGCAAGGGAAAAGAAATATGACAGGACAGGAGATCCTTTGAAACTATTGATCGAGGAAGCCCTCACGCAACAGAGCAATGAGATGATGGATAGTTTTGTGCAAATCCTTCGGTGGCTACCAATAGGCGATGCATCTTCTTTGAACGGAGGCACCACCCCTGTCAAGGTACAAGTAAACTTCAATATTCCTATATTTGAAGGTCAGATAAACGCAGATGTTGTAGACAAGTGGTTGAATCTACTAGAAGGGTAATTTTCTGTCCATAACTTTTCAAATAAAGAAAAGATTACTTTTGCGCTCCTCAAAGACATTCCCCATGTCAAAGATTGGTGGGAAAATTTCTGTGAGAAAAAGGAAACAGAGGAAACCTCATTATTTTTAGTCACGACCACCTGGGAATCCTTCAGGGATGATATTAAGGAACAATACTACCCTGTCAGAAGTTATGACAACCTGTATACCAAATGGACCACACTGCGGCAAGAAAGAGACCAAGCAGTGCCAGATTTCACAAATATCTTCCATACCTTGTGCACCAAGTTGGGTATCAAAGATTCAGAGCGACATCTAGTGTTCAAGTATCGTGGCGCTCTGCATAGATATATCCATACTTAAATGGAATTTCTGGACATCTCATCCTTGGGCGCGGCCTACCGATATGCCGTCAAAATCNNTTCTGGACATCTCATCCTTGGGCGCGGCCTACCGATATGCCGTCAAAATCAAGAAGAAGTTCAAACAAAAGACGCGACAATTTGGGCCTGGGAACCTCTCACAACAAAAGCCAAGAAAGGGTGGCCCCAACCCACCAAACAAAGGACAAAGAAAATATGGATAGTATTAGGACAACCAGTCTAATCTGCAAGCAAATAAGGACACCGGAAAGACAAAGAAAGATACCGGGAAGTGGTGCAACTTCCATAAGATCCCTTGGCATAACACTACTGACTACCACTCAAAGCAGTCACTGGTGGCTGAAGTGAAAGCCTCTAAATCAGATGCAGATTATGACTCTAAGCCAGAACCATAAAGGGGAAAATGGATCATTAACGCGGAACCCAGTGCCACTGTTGCTACCACCAAGCTATAGCCTGGTGAACCAGACGAGCCTAAAGAAGGAGAGCGCCTCTTCCATTCACATATGTGGGTAAAAGGAACCTCACTACACTTCATCATTGATAGCAGTAGCCAGAAGAACCTCATCTTAGTAGAGGTCGTCAAGCGGCTGGCCCTGCCAAC
>CBVK0101730858.1:0-27460 GCA_900067695.1 Picea abies | reverse complement strand
ATTGTGTGATGTTGCTCCTCTTGAAGTTTGTGATGTTCTTTTGGGCCAACCTTATTTATGGAAATGTCATGTTGTATATGAGTCTAGGCCTCGTGGTGTTATTATTACTTTGAACAGGAAATTGTAAAGGATACCCAAGGCAGTCTCACCTAGTGCTATTTCCTTAATCTCTGCTAATCAATGTAGGAAGATAATCTCTCAGACAGGGAAGTTTGTCTTCTTCATGATTCGCTCTCAGAATAAGCGAAAGATCACAGCCACATCTAGGGTCTTTGCGGATGACCTCTCCACACCGCATAAGCAAGTAGATAAGGTCATGGAAGAATACTCGTATATCTTCTCCTCACCTACAAGGGTACCTCTGCACTGCTAGGTCAAGCACCCCATCAATCTGACCCCCGATGCACTGCTACCCAATGGGCCAGTCTATTGTCGTTCTTTTTTAGAGAATGAGGAGATCAAGCAACAAATCCAAGAACTGCACCACAAGGGGCACATCCACCCCAGCTCATCACCTTGTGGGAGCCCAATCATGCTGGTATAGAAGAAAGATGGAACCTGGGGACTCTGTATTGATTATTGGGCTCTGAATAAAATCACAGTCAGAAATCGGTACCCGACTCCCCAAATTGATGACCTCCTTAATCAACTCACGGGGGACAAATACTTCAGTAATATTTATCTGAAGTCTGGCTACCACTAGGTCCCGATAGAATAGAAAGATGTATGGAAGACCACCTTCAAGTCAAAGGAAATCATTCTTGGATGGTTGGTCATGCCCTTTGGTTTGACAAATGCTCTAGCCACTTTCATGAGGATGATGGACGATATATTGTGACCATTCACCAATACTTTTGTAGTGGTGTATCTGGATGACATTCTAATTTATAGCAATACTTGGGCCGAACACTTGCAGCATATTCAATATTTTCTGCACACCCTGCGGCAGCACAAGCTATACGCTAACTTGGAAAAATGCTCCTTCAGCATGGACAGGGCCCATTACCTAGGCTACATCATTGATTAGCATGGCATACATGTGGATTCAGCCAAGATCCAAGTCACCCGTAACTGGCTAGCCCCAACAACACTCACTGAGCTTCAGAGCTTCTTGGGCCTTGCCAATTTCTACCACAGGTTTGTGTTGGGTTTCTCCCATATTGCATGGGCCCTCAGCCAAATAAACAGAGGTGGTGGTAAGGCAAAATTTGCATGGGGTTGGTCCCAACAACAAGCATTCGGTGATTTGAAGCAGCACTTGTGCTCATCCCCGGTACTTTCAATACCAAACCTGTAGCATCCTTTTGAGATCAAGACAGATGCTTCAGACTATGTTGTGGGTGTCGTTCTCACTTAGAATGGCCACCCCGTGGCCTATCATAGTGAGACACTGTCAGATACTGTTGGTAAGTACCCTACTTATGACAAAGAAATGTACTCCATTGTGCAAGCATGATGCCAGTGGAGACATTACATTCTTGGGAAGGAGACAGTCATCCACACTGATCATAAGCCACTGTAGTTCATGCAGACATAGGGAAAATTGTAGAATGACCGCCATCAAAAGTGGTCCACATACTTGTAGCAATTCCACCTCAACATCAAGTATAAAATAGGAATCACCAATCGTGTCATTGACTGCCTCAGCAGATCGCCAGTCACGGTACTCACCACGGTGCTAGACTCTTGCATCCATGAGACATCTATATGGCCCCAAATCTATGAGACATACCCTAACTTTTCCACCACCTACCAAATGTTGGGTGCAAACGTAGTTGTCGATAATTTCCATCTTCAAGATGGGTTGTTGTGTCATCTCGCCCATATCTATGTTCCATCAAGTGAGCGAGCAAAGCTGATCTAGGAATCCCCCTGCAGTCGGGTGGCGGGACACTTTGGCATTGAAAAGACAGTGGCGATGCTACATAAACATTTCTACTGGCCAAAACTTCGACAGGATTTCAACAAGTATATCAGGTCCTGCATTGCCTGCGCTATTGCCAAATTGACCACTAAGAAACGGGGCCTGTACAACCCTCTTCCTACTCCTGACAGGCCATGGGAATCCATATCAATGGACTACATGTTGGGCCTCTCATCCACCAAGCGGGGAAATGACTGTGTTTTTGTGGTTGTTGATCACTTTTCTAAGATGGCGATTCTGGTTTCCTGCAAGAAGAACATCACAGCAGAGGCCACTACCAAGATCTTCTTTGAACGAGTCTGGGTACATTTTGGAATCCTAGAAACCATTGTCTCATATCGGGATAGTCAATTTATCAACACATTCTGGTCGAGCCTCTGGTCACTATTGGACACCAAGCTCACCAAATCCACGGCCTTCCACCCCCAAACAGATGGAAAAATCGAGGTTGTAAATCGAATGATTGTGCATATCCTTCGCATGTATAATTCAAAGCACCCTCGCACATGGGATGAGAGCCTTCCCTATGTCCAACATAGCTACAATTGATCCCTTCATAGCTCAACTGGCCACAACCCCTTTCTAGTGGGGTTGGGATTCCAACCATTGGGACCCATAGATGTTGCACTTCCCCTGGCGGTCACCTTGACCGACTCATCTCCTGCTCCAACTGAAGCTAACAAAGCCACTTGATTCATTGAACGGATCCAACACATATGTCGATAGGTTCAGTATATCCTACGAAAGTCTAATGACAAGTACAAACAACACCATGATCAACATCGGGTGTCGCATAAGTTTCAGGTGGGTGACAAAGTTTGGTTGCACTTGCAGAAAGAACGCCTTACAGGACCCCATTGGAAGCTTTTCCCACTTTGTTATGGGTCGTACACTATCACCAAGGCCATGGGGGATAATTCTTTTGATCTCAACATTCCTCCTTTCCTTGGTCTGCACCCAGTGTTCAATGTGGATCTCCTTCACCCTTATTTCCCACCATTATTGGACACCTCATCAGTAGTAGAACAACTGACACTAATAGAGCTCAACCTTGACTACCTACAAAGGTCATCCAATTATCATATTGTGGATAGATAGATCAAGGGAACTCGACAACAAAGGATCCAACTTTATCGAGTTGTCAAAGCAGGGCAGCTCTTGCACCAAGGCAAGTGGCTCACCCGAGGCCAAATTCAGCAGAAATTTCCTCATCTGATGGGGGAACTCAAAGAAATGGATACCATTGCTTCCTAAGGAGTGAGGATTGATCCATATGGATATCAGTGGCCACCCACCTTTTCCAACTAGCTCAAAATAGTTTTCTGACAATTTTGGCAATTTACTATTTTTAGCAGTTTTAACTTTCGAGGCCATTTTGAGGGCCTAAATGAAGGTTTTTCAGGGTCAAGCTCCTCATTGATATCCAAAGTTATAATTTATCCCCAAAAATTAATCTCCTCGACAATACCTTTCCAACGGGCTATCACATGCCTAAAATGGAGATCGTATGCAAAAGTTACAACCTCGGGAAGTTGATGTACTAACTTACCCAAACAGGGCCCACATGACTTTTGGTGCTTTATCTCCTAGGGTTAGGTTTTTGGATGTCTAGGGTTTTTTTCATTCATTCTTATTGTAAAAAGGACTTTAGAGCCTCATTGTAACCTTGTTCTTGCGAATGCACACTGCTGTCACATCTCTTCTCAGAGATAAGCCGCCACCATTCCAGCAAGCTTGTTTCCGCTGCATTTTACAGTTTTAGCTTATTTCGTTATTGAATAGAAAACCAGTTATACTGTGTCTCTGTTATTTTGTGTTAAGAACATGTTAATAATCTGTATTCATTTCACTTTTCTCATAAAATCCGGATCAAGAGCGCTACCCTCTGGTTGCTGTCAGAGTGCCAACAGTCCCCTTTAGTCTTACACAGAGTGCTAGAACGCTATCGTGCCCCTTACACTACAGCGCTACACCATTTTTGTGAGAAATTCTCTAGCATTTTCATCTTCTGAAGCAATTTCTTGGTTTTGTATTTTGTTCAAGGTCCCATACTCTCAGTCCATCTTGATATTAGCTTTCAAACACCCTTTTTTCTGAGCATTCATCCTCTTTTGTTTGGGATTTTGACATCTTCTTTTCTTGCCTTGAACCACTCTTTGTCTTTGCTGACATAGAGTTAACTTGTTGTTTTATTCTCCTTTATCTGACTGAGTGAAAAATTTTGTGAGGAAATCCAAAGGTTTTTTAACCTTTTCATTTGATCTTTGAGGTCAACTTTCCATCATTTCTCTTTTTGTTTGAGTTTTTTGGTTCTTGTTTGCAATTTGGTTATCTTTGTCCTTCTTGTCTATTTCACGACGAGAGTGTGTTTTTTTTGTTTTGTGTGAGGTTTTCTTCTGAATGTTTAATCTTGAAGTCTGATTGGCATTTAGAAATTTTAGATCTGATTATCATTCACATATAAGCAAAAGGACATATTTTAGTGATTGGTTTGGATGTTAGAAGGCATTTCTGAATTTTTTAGCATTGCATTGGATTTCATTGAGAAACACTTGTATGAGGACTTTGCATCTTAGTGTTTGATAGTGAAAACAACTTTCTCTCTTTCCCTTAAATAGCCATTCATCAAAAGACAAGATTGATTATCATCTTCTTGTGATTTTTTGGGGATTTGATTCATCATACCATCAGTTTCATTGGCATGCACCCTTTGAGTAAAGCACAACCATAAAATCAACGCTAATTAAAAATTATCTAGAACATTTTTGTTTTTAGGATCTTCCACCAACATTAGACTAGGATTATCACTTTGGATTAGGCTGTGAGTACAACTCTCCAAAGTTTTTCAAAACAAACATTGGCATCCTGAGATAGGGAGAGTCAAATCGAATTGTCGTATAGGATTTCTAGTATCCCCCTCTCACACAGGGGTTACGCACGAGGTCACATTCGGGTGACTTACAAAGATTATCCCTCCATGGTTCAACTATTTGTAGTGGTCAGATCGTATATTGGGGGTCACTTGAGGGTATACCCACGATTATGTGTGGGAGCCTCTCGAGTTGATTTCGGACTTGTTATCTTTCCCATACATTTGGATCAGACTATCAACTGTACACACCTAGGGGCTGACTGGGAGTTGGTGTCCTTAGTTGCCATAATCCTTAGGTACTTACACGATGTGACGGTGAAGGGAAATCTTTCCGTACCTGGAATATACATTGTTCAAACTCACTCGGGCTCCTTGGAGGGTAAATCCACAATTATGACGTTGGATTTCATCACCAACTAGTACGATCATCGAGAGAAGTCTTGTTTGCTTGGTTTTGATTCCTAGATTTTATTAGCGTATGCTATTTCTTTTTGTTAGTTGGCCTTAGATTTTCAGCGTGTACTGTTATTCTCCAAAATTGAGCCTGTAGAAGATAAAGTTCTTCGTCGATCACGTAGGATTCAAGGGCTTCCTCTGGAAGGCTACCAACCCTCACTTCCTAACCTTCCAGAAGACAACTACCGTGAAGAGGTAGAAAATCAATCTGATGTTGTGAGTGTTGTTACTCCTCCGTTAGACAATCAAGAAGGCACTTTGGTTATGGTTGTGAATCCCACTCCTCACACTACATCTATGTCAGTAACCCCTCTCGAACCACTTTTTATTCATTTGGACTCCTTTTGGAATGTCATAGATGAAGAGGTCCCACAGTGACCAATGCGAGATTTTACCGAAACATATATGGGATCCACAGAACCAATCTTTGGTGATGAGTATAGGACTCATGTTCATCCTACCACTACAATAGATATGAATCCCACACCTGCTCATTTTGTATGGAGGAATTCATCAGGAAACGATCTCTATGAGCATTTTGAGTCCTTTCAACAACCCTTTAATCCTCATGACCCTCCTATTGAAAGTGGACCATCTGGTCAAACTATGAATCACCCCATCGATCAAGTCATTAACCCTACTATTGCATCGACACAAGTCTATCCTAATGTTGTACTCATCACCTCTACTCATTCCCAAGGCACTTCGATCCCTAACCCCACTTTTACAAACTTTCACTCTATAGCTTCACATGTTCTGCACGATCCTGCCGGGACATCCTTGCACCAGAGAATGCAGACCCTTTCCAGCCAAATACAACCAAATGGAGGGAAACCACCATCCAGTGGACCTATCCCTCCTGGAGGACCACCATTCTATGGCGGGCCTACCCTGGAGGACCACCATTCTATGGCGGGCCTACCCCTCCTGGAGGACAGGCCCCTTTTCATGCTCCTTCTGGAGGGAAAACTCCCTTTGCTAGTCATACCCCAGTTGTTAATCCACCGCTGGCAGGGGGGAAACCTTCATTTGCTGGAAACCCTTCACAATCCTGGGGAGTATCTTCAGTAGGCACTTTTACCCAACCTCACATTGGGGGGCACTCATATCATAACCCACAAGGAGGAGTATCAAATCACATTGGGGGGCACTCATATCATAACCCACAAGGAGGAGTATCAAATCCTATTCCTTCCAGGGCATCTTATGGACAACCTTATCCGGGCGGCATCCAAAACACCACCTGGAGTTCTCAGGGACAACAACTTTATCCTCCTCATGGGTCTAATGTGTATCCTCCTCTAGGATCTACTCCTTACCATCCTCAAGGGAAAAATGTTTATCCTCCTTATGGGAAATAAAATCACCCAACTTATAATGCTTAGAACCCATCTGGTTATGTAAATGTTTCTCAGCCATCATCAAATCCTGCTTATCCTGGCCAGCAACAACCATATGTAGGAGGACCTACTGGTTACAACTATCCACCTAACCCAGTTTATGGTCCTATTGGTGTTCCTATGACACACTAGTATCATCCACAAATTAACCGACAACTACAATTCCTTGTGACTTTGTATCTCCCAGACTTGTCTCGGTTGACTAATGATCCTATTTTTCATTCACCGATTTGGCCAGTTATCCCAACTAAACTTCCTTCTGATATTCTGAAATTTGACAGAAAATCTGGAGAAGATCCAAATAACCATGTGATGACTTTCCATTTGTGGTGTTCATCAAACTCCCTCATGGATGATTCTATACATTTGCATCTTTTCCAGCGAACACTTACGAGCTCAGCAGCAAAGTGGTATATTGAACTACCATGTTCTTTTTTTCATGATTTCAATTCCCTTGCCATGTCTTTCCTCACGCACTTTAAACAACCTATTCTCTACAAGACAGGTACTGAACTCCTGACCTCCCTTCGTCAAACTGACTTTGTGCATATCTCTAACCATATTCATGAGTGGAGACGACGATGAAGGATGATCAAGGTAATCATTCCTGACATATTATTGGCGGAATGGTTTACTAAATTACTTTTACCCCCGATCGCTCGTGATGTTGCTATGGGTGGTGCGGTCACCAAGGAAGAAACCATTGCTCAGGCTTAGTACTTAGATTTGGTTTATTCACAATTTGGTACTTTGTATGATTTTCTTCCAAATGTTGCTCAAGATAATACCAATCCATCCAAGCCGTCATCCTCATCTCATGCGGACGGTGTTATCAGTTCTGTCAAAACTCAATCTACTTCCCAGCAAACCACATTCTCCTCTACCTCCCCTCAAACTAAGATTTTTGAGGTGAATGCAGTTCAATATACCCCTTCACAACAATATGGAGGTAAGAAGAAGACAAAGAATAAACCAAAAAATACCAATAACAATGAACAACCCAAACATCAAGCTCAAACACCTGCTACCGAAAAGCAACCACAATGGAAACTGAAATTCCTGTGTATCATTTGTAGTGACAATCACTACACTCGAGACTGTCCACATCGCAATGAAGTGGCCAAAATTTTCTAGGTAAATTCAAAACCCATTGTGCTTACTCAGCCTTTTCCACAGCAACAATCAATGGTTTCTCAAACCCCCTCTCCTGGGGGCATTTCTAGTCATCCCCGTGATGAGGCCTCAACGAGTGCACATATTTATATGTTTAATGGGGTTAATTTGAACACTCACTCTAAGACATATGACACACTAGGTAACCCTGACAAAGGAAAGGTCACTAACGGTACCGGTACTTTACTGGATCCATCACCATCCTCTGTTAGTCCTCCATCGGTTAATCCTCCATCTGGACCACTTCAGATTGAGAAACCTACATTCAACTCTATCTTATGACCTCCTAAGAGCACTATCTGCAAAGATACCTTTAATCCTAGTTCACGTGCTGCCCAGAACTACAACATTGTTGAAGATTTGGCTCAAGCATTGTGTTCTATGTCTACGTTAGAATTTCTACAACACTGCCCCAGTCAACGTAGAACGCTCTTGGCCACTATTGGAATTTTTGATCCTGAGTCATCCAACCATATCATGTTTAACCTGGACAATTATGCATCTCAACTCTCTCACCAACTTGCTTTCCAGGTTGATGTTGTTGTTCACAATCAACAAATCCACTGAACTATTCTGGATGAAGGAGCCTCAACTTGTGTCTTGTCTTTAGCATGTTGGAAAGGCTTAAAATAACCCGCACTTAACAAATCCCCAATGATGTTACGCACCTTTGATGGGTAAGTTTTTCATCCCCATGGGCTTTTACAATCCCTGCCCATCCAATTGGGTGGAAAAATTGTCACTGTTGATGTCGAGGTGGTCGATGCTCCCCTCAATTACAACTTGTTACTTGGACAAAGTTGGTTTTATGCTATGACTATCTTCGCCTCGTCGGTCTTTTGATGTGTACAATTTCCTCATTAGGGAAAAATTGTCACTGTTGATTAATTAGATTTCTGCACAACTGATGCTCACGCTCCTGCTACCAACAACATTCCACAAGATCATGTATGAAAGAGTTGGTGTTGGCTTACTGAAATATTTTAGCCTTATGGGTACCTTCCCTATACCACTTCCACCGACTACACATCATATAGCCACTTTCGATATGATTTCGACCGCAACTTATCTATCTTTGGAGTCATCTGACCCTTGGATTGTACCTAGTCCATTGGAATTCGATGCACTAGGTGACACCATGCCACATAGTCCAGCCGAAACATCATGTGTTTCTATCCAATCTGCTTCTCCCTCATCGGATGACCAACATCTATTGGCACCCGAAATTTACTCGATGCCATCATGATTAAGTTCCTTGTCACCTACGATCGACTACATTTCCCCAATTTTTCCCTCGGATGAATCTATTATGGAAATGTTGAACATTGACGAGCTACCTCGGGATGATAACCATCATCAATCCTATTTTGTTTCCCCTCGTGAAGAAATTTGGGTAGATATACAATCTTTCTCCCCTCCTGATGTCGATTTTCCATCGTCTCCCATGCCTTCAACTTCAAATGATTTGGATCTGGTAGTTGACATGATGATCTCTTCGGTAGGGTTATTGGAGCCTGATCTCCTTACCCCTGTCGCAGCCCTCAACATGTATTCCTTCCAAAGTGATTTTCTTCCATCCAGTGAAGATCTCTTGGAATCCATGACTGAGTTTTGTCCCTTGACATGGTGTCCTTCCAAAGCGTTATTCTCTTGGAAGCCATGATCAAGAAGAGTCCACGAGCATAGTTTTTCCTCTCTATAGAAATATCATTAAAAAATGAAACAGAGGTCACGAGCACAGTTTTTCTTCTCCGTAGCAAGCTCATTAAAAAATGAAACAGAGTTCACAATCATAGTTTCTCTTCTTTGTGGCAATCTCGTTAAAAAATGAAACAAAGATCACAAGCATAGTTTCTCTTCTCTATAGCAAGCTCGTTAAAAAATGAAACAACAATCTGGGGATTGAACCCGGAGCCCTGAGCATAGTTCTTTTTCTACGTCAATCTCGTTAAAAAATGAACCAGTCACCTCTCTTGAACCTTCTTTTCATCCACTCTTATCCTTTTTCTCCATCTAGTAGAGAAATTGGTGACAACCTCACAGTCGGTGAATGAATTGAAGCTTGGAGGGCATGTCTCCAGCCTTTGATGATAATTTTGGAGTTAAGCCTCTAGATTTCAAGCTGGGGGCATATCGAGCTTGGTCTTTGTTCTTTCTCGTGCTCATAAATACATGAGAATGCAATCGGGTAAACTTTTATCTGTTTTTTGGACCTGCATGGATATATGAAAAAGGAACCCCTTGGAGTCTTCTTTAAACTCTTTTCAAACTCTCTAAATGTGAAAAGATTGTCAATTGATCTTGCTTCCTTTCCCACTCATTAAAAGGTTTGAAAGGGCATCTTTCGAGTGATAATTTATCTCTTTTTTGGCCTCGCGAGACTAACATTACGAAAAAGGACAACATTGGAGTCATCTTTAAGTTGTTTTAAGACTCCCTAAATATGAAAAACCATCGATTTTACCTTCTCTGGACTCGTTAAACAATCATACATTGAAGGGCCCATACGAGACCAAACCCTTACTTCTTCCAATTCTCTAAACAAAGGAAGAGGTACTTATCGAAGGTGAGTCATATCGATCATGTGTTACCCTCCTCTAGCTCATTAAATTAAAAAGAGGTACCCGTCTATCTATATGGGGGGAAAATTGAAAGAAGCAAGCCAAGCAGTTTGTTGAGAACACCACCAGTAACTCTTACGGTCACCCTTGAACACGACACTTTGTCTTTGCACACATTTTAATCTGCTGAACCTCTACACTGAGCCAATCCTTTGAGTTTCTTTTACTCCTTTGGGTCACCTAACGAAATTCACAAAATCCACTGCATTATCAAGTTTTGGTCCATGTCACGTCTCTGTTGATGTGCCTTAGTGTTCAAGGGAAGTATCTGCCTCAAGAGTCAGCCATCACAAATATCCTGTTTCAATACCCATGTCAGTCCATGTTCATTTGATCTATCAATTACATCTTTGTGTCAGTTTCATGTCATTGATGGGGGATACATCAAGGCCCTCCCTCAATGAGTCTATTCTTGTCGACTTCAACACATTATCCAAGAACTAGGCTTAGAAACTAGTTAGTACCTTGGGACCTGCATGCCTCAATGGTAGGCCTCCTCGTGTTTGCCAATGGGTTTACATCATTGACATCTGATCAGATGATTCCACGGATGTTTGAATTCATCTCATCCATTCAAATTCGTTGGAATGTACTAGAGTACCTTGGGAATCATTGACATCAATGGTGATCTCCCTCGCGCTTGTTAATGGTTTACATCATTGACCGGTAATCAAGTGGTTTATGCCATGTTCGACATCAAGACATATATTCACATGGTTATATTTGTACTACATCAAGATCAGTAAGAAGACCCTGGGTTGAGTTTTCACTCTTATGTATTCTTTACCCAGGTTGCAAAGGAGTTCTTTTGAACTATGACACATATACTGTTACATAGATCCACTTTGTATTGGTCATGGCTATGTCTTGTCATCTCATAGATCCACTGTGTATTCTTTGTGGCTATGATTAGTTCAGGTCATAGGAGTATAGATCCACAGTGTATATTCAATGACTATACCTTTTGTTAATATAATTATGGATCCACAGTGTATTTTATGGCAGACATACCTAAAACATTTTTATCACTCAAGCATAGGTATGCCTGCCTTGGGTTTTGAAACATGTCATAATATTTGTTTGATGGTTGTGTGCATCTTTTTCCGGTCTCTTTGCGTCCATACCCTTGCTCAAAAAAGCCTACAAAGTACTTCAGTCATCATCATCTTCTAACTTCGTACTTTGGGGGACAATATGTTACACCTCAAAATTACTCACTTCGATAGTGTCGCAAGTTTCGTCATTACAAGTGTTGTAAGTGTCGCATATTGTCCACAAGTGTCACATCTTGACTATAAGTGTTGTAAGTGTGGCATATTGTCCGCAAGTGTCGCATCTTGACTATAAGTGTTGTAAGTGTCACAAACATCATTCTACCATATTTCATATTCCGTGCCTCTAACAACATCACAAATACACTTAAGACACCTCAAAGGCTAGTTTGGAAGAAGAGAGATCAGTTTATAGGGAGTACAAGCCTTTTTCCATTGGAAAAACCACTCAAAAACTAAATTTTGGAGAGGAGCTCTCCCCTACCCACTGTCAAGAAGTGTTGGCGCTCCCTCAGCCTCTTTGGGGGAGTGTTTGAGCACCCTGTGCACCCTTATGGGGGAGATCTACCCTTTTTTGAGAAAATTCTGGGTTTGTTGAGGCAAATAAGGGAAGAATTCCTCAATTCCTGAAGGTAGTTGGATTCGAATAGATGGTCAAGGAATGATCTTAGGGGAGATCCTCAAATGAAGGAGAGGAATCCTCAACTCATCCCAAATATCTCTCAAGTGGTTGGACCTCTCCAAGGTTATATAAGGGAGCCTTCTCATGGTGAAAGGCACAAGGAAGATTGAGAATTATACCTAACTTATGATCTCATAAGAAGGTATTGAGAATGACAATTGAGAATTACATCAAACTTATGATCTCATGAGTGAGATGTCATCAAAGAAATCAGTGGAGATTGATTGAGCAAAGGGGTTAGACAAGGAGAAATGAAAGAAGTTGTTGCACCTTCATTCAAAGGATTGTAAGTACTTTTACTTGTTCTCATTAATAATCAATGCTTGGCATGTTTCTTTCAAACGTGTGCTTGTTCCACGTGAGTTTGTATGCAGTAGATGGATCTATGTTTGAGTTAGTCTCAATAGAGTAGGAAGTCTTTTGTACCTTTTTTTATTTTACAGGACCTATCTAGGATCTCAGGATCAAAGCTCAGCTAGGAATTTGTAGGGACAAACTCGCTAATTAGGTACATATCTTTCTCCTTCTCTTTCATTTATTAGATTGATTAGATATAAAAGGAATTCAGTGTCCATGTTAAGAACTTTACGCCTTGGCCTTAGGAGTCTAGAGGCCAAGAGGGAATCCACTTGTCCGCAGGGGGATTCACCTACAACAACAGTCAAGGACCCCCTCCATCTTCAAAGAATCATGCATCCAAAAATGTGTATATGATGAAAGGTGATGCCTATATCTCGACTAGAGCACATGATTACAACAAGACAAGAACCTCTGAGAAAGGTAAAGAAGATGAAACCCCATATTTTCCTCTCCAGATCGAGAATACGTTAGGAGAAACCATGACATACATCCCAAAAGGGGCGTTTAAGAAATCTTATCACAACCCAAATGCAAGGGCCACCCAGAACTACTCTGTGGTGGAGGATTTGTCTCAAACCCCTTGTTCGATGTCTGCTTTGGAAGTCCTCTAAAGCTACCATTCCCAAAGAAAGGCTTTGTTAGCCACTTTAGGATCCATCGAGACTTGTAATATGGGTACGATCATGATTGATATGACCGACTTAAAACCTCATCTCCCTTACCACGTAGCATTTCAGATAGTAGTGGCTTAAACCACAAAAACTTTTAATCGGAACATTTTCTGCACAATGGTTGATGAGGGCGCCTCAACATGTGTAATGTCTTTGGCATGTTGGAAGGCCATTGGCTAGCCCATTTTGTCTCCATCACCTACTCTTCTTACTACTTTCGATGGTCCTTCATTCCGACCACATGGCATTATCCCCTCTTTTCCCGTGCAGTTAGGAGGGAAAACCATGTGTGTCAAGGTTGAAGTGATCGACGCATCTCTCGACTACAATCTCTTGTTAGGAAGGAGTTGGACCTATGCTATGCAAGAAGTAGTCTCTATAGTTTTCCAGGTCTTGTTGTTTCCACATGAAGCCCGGATTGTGACCATTGATCTGTTTTCTTTCTCTCGTCCCAACCCTTCATTGGGGGCATCCGCGGTCCCAACGATTGATAACCCTCAACCTAGTGTCGTCAACATAGGGGTTGGTTTGTGCCCACCTTTGATGGAAAATTTCAATTACGCACCTCCTCAAGGCGATGTTAAATTCATATCTAAACACCATAAGGTTGAGGTGTTCCAAGTTTCGTAGTTTCGCACAATTTACTTCAACGATCCGTGGATTCTTCCTTCCCCATCGGCCATGATGGAAGGGACAGGGCACCATGGTATGTCCATTCCTTTGTCTTCGACAGAAGTAGCGTACTAGTTCGTCCAACAAGCTTCCGTTGACCTCGATCCAACTCCCGCACAAGAGTTAGATCCGATTCTAGAGCCTATATGGGCTCAAGGTTCCCTCGCTGATACAGATTCTTTAGACTTAGTCTTGCCCTCAGACGAAGCAATCATGGAAGCAATGACTAGTCTGGACAAACCCTGGGATGATGTCCATCACAGATCTTATTTTCTCCCAGAGTTAAGTAGAATTGAGGTAGGGGAATTCACCTTGACTATGACTGGAGATAGATCTTGTCCTATTAATCCTTTGGCTACACATGTTGTTTATGTCGAGGATAATATGGAAACCATCATTGAAACTATACCTATAAACATCTCCAGAACCCCTGGCATCGTAGAGAATGTTTTCGTCAGAGCTGACTGCTCCCTCGAAGAGATTCAAATATACACAATTTTATTTAAGGAATTCCACGACGTTTTTTCTTGGTCGATGTTTTTTCTCGGTCTTATGAGGAAATGCCAGGCATCGATCCAAAAATTGTTGAACACGAAATAATGACTTATCCTGACGCTAAGCCGGTTCAGCAAAATCTTCAACCAATTAATCCTAAGAAAGCAACAACTATTAAGGTCGAAGTGGAGAAATTTCTCAAGGAAGGTTTTATCTACCCCGTCCATTTGACCCAATGGGTGTCAAACCCTGTGCTGGTGAACAAAAAATAGGGTACGATTTGTGTATGTACAGACTTCCATGATTTGAATAAGGATTGTCCAAAAGATAATTTTCCCACAACATTTATTGACCAAATAGTCAATGAATGCGCAGGTTGCGAGGCCTTTTCTTTCATGGATGGTTTTTCGGGATATAATAAGATACAAATCAAACCCAAAGACTAACACAAAACAACATTCATTTGTCCATGGGGTACATTCGCGTATCGTAAGATGTCGTTTGGTCTAAAAAATGTTGGCGCTACCTTTCAGTGGGCCATGTCTTTTGCTTTCCATGATCTCAAACATATCATCGAGGCCTACTTAGATTATTTAGCATCACACTCTCATAAGAGAACTGATCATCCCACACACCTCCAACTTATCTTTCAGTGATTTCGCTACTTCCGGATTCGCTTGAATCCAAACAAATGCATTTTTTGTGTGACGTCGAGCCATCTCTTAGGTTTCATAGTTTCAACAACAGGGATCATGATCAATCCTCTCAAGGTTGAGGCAATATTTCAGTTGCCTCCCCCACGTACAATCCTTCAGCTTTAGGGTCTACAAGGAAAAGCAAACTTTTTGCGACGTTTCATCGCAAACTCTGTCGATATTACAAAGGGATTTATGCGCTTACTGAAGAAAGACATTCCTTTTCATTGGGACGATGTCGCTCAATGCTCCTTTGAAGCATTGAAACATGCCCTCATGACTACCCCTCTTCTTCGGCCACCCAATTATAACAAACATTTCTTATTATACTTGGTTGCAGCAGAGTCAACCATCGGTATGCTCTTAGTTCAGGAGGATGAGTTGCTCTCAGAATATGTGATTTATTACCTAAGACGAGGCCTGGTTGGACCAGAACTCAATTATTCTCATATCGAAAAACTTGCATTGGCAGCAGTCCATGCTGTCCAACGGTTCTGTCATTATGTTTTGTTTCGCAAGACCACTATCATTGACGTCATGAATCCATTTCAATATGTGTTAACATGATGGGTAATCGATGGAAAGATCAGTAGATGGATAGTTTTCCTCCATGAATTTGACTTAGATTTCATTTCTACAAAATCCAAAAAGTCACTAGTCTTTGCGAAACTCATCTCGGAACTTCTGGTCAAGTCAGGTTATGTTATACCCGAAGAATCGCCTATTTAGGGAGACATGTTTTTGATAACATATTTGGACCCCTGGTATGGAGATATACTTGTCTATCTCCATGTTTGAAGTGCCCCCCCTCTTCTTCTCATGATGAGCATCATCGTATATGTCATCAAGCCAAGAACAATCTCATCCTTGAAGACACTCGCTATCGTCGAGGTGTAGATTTCATCCTTCGTCGGTGCCTCACTCATGAAGAAGAGGAAATCATCCTTAATGATTTCCACACTGGAGCATGTGGCGGTCATTTGTTTGGGTTAGCAACAGCCCAAAATATTTTATGAGCCGGTTACTTCTGGCCAACACTAATCAAAGATTGTATTGCATCAGTCAATAAGTGCCACCCGTGTTAGATCTTCTCTCAGAAGATGAGGGCACATCCCGCTCCCATGTTTCCTATCATCATAGTTGGTCCCTTCACCAAGTGGGAGATTGATTACACTACATGCAATCCTCCTTCAGCAAGGGGGCATCGTTACATCGTTGTAGCCGTTGACTACTTCACAAAGTGGGTTGAAGCTATGCCAACATTTAAAGATGATGGAGAGACTACAACTCTCTTTTTGTTTAACTAGATTATAGCAAGGTTCGGCGTCCCGGGAGAGATTGTTATTGACCATGGAAGTCACTTTCAGAACCAAATGATGACCGAGTTAACATCAAAACTTGGGTTGTGGCAAGAACACTCATCACCCTACTACACTCAGCGAATGGTCAGGTGGAAGCTGTTAATAAATCTCTTAAGACCATCCTACAGTGAACGATCAATTCGACCAAGTCAAATTGGCATTTTATGTTGTACTCGGCATTATGGGCCTACCGAACGTCTATCAAGATTGCAACCAGTTTCTCACCTTTTCAACTCGTTTATGGGCTGGAAGCAGTCTTGCCCATATAATGCCAGATCCCATATTTAAAATTGGCCATACAGTTATTGCCAAACACTTCACCGCTTGAAGAGCATTTATTATATCTCCAGAAGCTCAATGAGAAACGTCATGATGCAGCCTTAGCTAATGAAGCTCACAAGAAAAAAGTCAAGTGCCAATATGATCGGTCCGTTCATCCTTGGATTTTCTAGGAAGGCGACCTTGTCTTGGTCTATAACCAAGACAGGGACTCCCTTAGGGGCAGGAAAGTTCAAACCCATGTGGTTTGGACCTTTCATCATAAAAGAGGTTCTAAAAAAGGGCACTTATCGTCTGGTAGATTTTGAGGGAAATGCTTTGGAAGAACCTAGAAATGGGCTCTACCTCAAGAAGTATTACTCCTAGGTAGGTCACCTTGGGTAACTTTTTGTAACATATGTATAGTCTTTGTACCATTATTTTTTGGTTTCTTTTGGTTTTATGGATGTGTCATTTTTTATGTTATCTTTTATCACTGTGGTAGATTTCAAGTGAATCAGAGGTGTTCTTTGGATACATAGATAACACTAGTCGGCACACTTGGAGGCTTGCCTCCGCAGCTTGGGTAATTTTCACACCTCAGGGCCAATTATTATCTTCAGGAGGTATATGTTTAGGCGACACCACAAACAATGTCATCGAATATAGTGCAGATATTGAGTTCCTTCATAATGCTTTGTCATTTGGTATCTCTCACCTTTGGGTCTATTTAGATGCTCAGCTGGTTGTGTCTCAGTTAAATAGAGTCTATTGTGTTCATGATCCTACTTTACATCGATGATTCCTTAGGGTACGTCTCCTAGAATGAGGCTTTGATTATATTACATATTTTCATGTTCCTAGGAGATTAAATCAAGTCACAGATACTCTAGCTAATCAAATTTTATATTGGCATCTCGCACACATATAATAAATACATATACATGCACATGTAAATACATTTTTAAATCAAATATAATCCACACGACGTAAAAAGACATAAAAATCCATATATAATATCAAAATCATCAAAGTACATAGGTGGGTGCAAGCACCTCAAAAATATGACCAATAATGAGTCATACGGCTTATTCCCTCAAAACATATACAAGTAGTTCCCTTGGCACGTGAAAAGTGCAGCCTAACTAAGGGAAGAGACTATGGGCTCTGTTGTAATGATTAACGACATTTTTCAAATGCCGAAAAAGTCAGAACCATGTCTGTGGTGCCCCCACTATGTGAGGCTACATAGATGGTGGCAGATACTCAATCTCTACCATGGGCACTGTGCGAGTGAGAGAGGTAAAATTTCTCTCTACTCATCTCAGAAATCTCTCAACCTCACCAGATGGAAGCTCTCCTACTGCTATTGGCCCCCCTGCGGCGGCAGGTGTGGCCTCTGGTCGAGGACGTCACCTGTTCCTCACATAATTTGCTGGTCACACTGGACCCACATCTACACATAATAGACACATATCTATCAAATGATCTGGTATAAAAAAAATGACATATATAAAAACAACAAAAAAGAAAGCTTACCCATCTCTCCTCGCTGCTCTCTGAGACGTATCGACACCTTGGTATCTCTACAGAAGTCGATCCCAGCATAAGGGTAGTCCTCTATGACCGAGATCTGTCACCTCAATGGTCCTTCCCCCCCTACTGTCATGGAAACAACACTGCCCATATGCATAACGCGGGAAGAGAGGCTTGGTGCCCTCGTACCACCTCTCGAGGGCTAAAACTAGGCACTCTTTCAAAGAAGAAAGAGAAAAGAATCATTCCAAACCCGAAGTTCTTCTGATTTTGCAACCAACAATCTGTTAGCTGCCTCTTCATACAGTCCAATAATGTGGTGCTCCAATAAAAAATTTGTTCATTTAAGCACTGAATTGGACAATTCATTTGTGCATGGGAAGACTAATGCAAAGCCGTAGACCCAGTGATCTGCTCGATGAGAAACACTATCACTTGCAGTGATAAGTCTAAAATCTTGCTTAACGGTACTTGTGAGCTCGTTCTGTCTATACCCGCCTCACAATGGAGCCCAATCAACTTCGAGATGTTGTGAGGCCCAGAGGTAAAAGTACGAAAGTTAACTGGTTCCCCTCTCCTAGAGAGGCCAGTCAGAAAGTATATGTCTTCTGTTGTTGGAACTATTGACTGCCCCTCTAACATAAAGGCCTCTGCGTCGGGATGCCAATAATCGACCAGGGCATTCAAATAGCCTTGGTTGTGCTCGCATGAAAGGACATAGAAAAAATTTCAACAACCCACATTGCATCAAGTTAGCAATAGCATTGGGGTCCTCCCCAACCAACGCACTAATTTCCTCATGCTCTCTTTCCCTCCAGTGAACATACATCCTGCACAAACCTAGTTCAAGAGGGATTAACTCTTGCTTTTTTATTTTTTTTTTACATTAAATGAAGGGTCCATGCGGGCTGTAATGCTGACAGTAGCGTGTACACATGTGCATTTTTTCATCTGCCTGTGTGTACACTTGAGCTGTCATAAGACAACCCACGTGGACTTAGGGCCGACCTTTTAAAGGTCGATGCCCTTCCAAAAAATAACTTTAAATACATAACAAAAGAATTAGAATGCAAGAGGGGGTAGTAAGTACTTACTTGTTCCAAGCGGATGGTCGTTTTTTCCACTGAAGCTCCCGGAATCAACTCTTTTCAGAAAGGGGTAGTTTTGGATTTTAGTCAATTTCTCAATTAGCAATGGTGATAATGAGCTGTCAGCTTCTATTTATAGACTTTTTGGCCTCTTTTTGTCATTTTTTAGACCCTTTTGTCATTTTTTCTAAACTAAAAATCATTTAGCATGGTTCAGGAGTTTTTTTTGGATTGTCACGATAAGTGTTACTTTGGGCATTTGGAAACTTTTTGGAGATTTGGGTCCTTTTGAAGGTCCTTTGGTAAAAAGTCATTTTTTCAACTCGTTGCATTTAAGTTAGGATTCCACCTCTACTTCTTGCATCTTGTTGTCTCTTCCACCTTGCCCTAGGATCGATCCCACCGAATTGTGACACAGAAACATCATTGTTGTTTTAGGAGTGTCGTAATTTAGTGGTAGACCCTACCTTAACATGGATGCCCTAGGTAGATCCTGGTTGCATTTTGGTGTCCATGTTGTCACTAACGACTATTGACTCGAGAGCCCTTATTAGTTTTTTCTGATTACGAATTTGAGCCTCATCTGCATGATTCCTAATCACTCTTGAACTCACCCTCGGGACTCCCAAAACATAACAGGTCTTATTTTAAGCTCTTTTCAAACCCTCTAAACATGAAAATATTGCCAAGTGATCTTGTTGTCTTTCACGCTCGTTAAACTGAAATTTGAAGGCACGTCTGTTTGGCGGTAGTTTACCCCTTTTTCGGTCCGAATGATCAACTGTACGAACAAAGGTATACTCTAGGAGCCTCGATTCTCTAGAAGAGTACTCTTAGGTATAATTTTAACCCTTTTTCGGGCCTGAGGGACTAAATTTACGAAAAAGGAACCCCCCGGAGTCCATAGTTAAGCTCTTTTCAGACTCCCTAAAATTTAAAATATAGCTGAGTGACCTTATTCTTTCACACTCATTAAAATGGTCTAGAAGAACATTCTTGATGGAGTCCATAGTTAATCTTTTTTTAGACTCCTTAAAAATGAAAAAATCATCGAGTGATCTTGTCTCTATCACACTTGTTAAAATGGTTTTGAATAGACGACTGGTCGGTGCTAGTTTACCCCTTTTTTTCGAGCCAACTAGACTATCTTCGAAAAAGGTACCCCAGCGGAGTCTCCTTTTACATTTTTTCACTCTCTAAATATGAAAAACCCCCGAGCTTACCTTCTCTGGGCTCATTAAAATTACATTGAAGGAAGTTACCATTGTGTGTTTTGTTAACCGCATTTGCATACCTCCATCTTTGGTCTAAATGCCAGCTCCATGTTGCTCTCAACTGAACCATCTGAAGCATGCCTTATACACAATCCCTGTAGAACTTTTCCTCTACATCTTGACACCTTTGGCCCCTGGAGGATTTTTCCCGAGTGTCCTTTTCTTGCATATGCCCCTTTGCCTTGAGCATCCCTGTGTTATGTGCATTTGGAACTAGTATGTTTGCGACACTAAATCCCCCTTTTTAACGTAGCATTCTTTTATTCTTTTTCAAGCTTTCCAACATTATTGAAAAAGACAAAGAAAAAAATCAAATATACCCCAAAAAGAGGAAGGGAAAAGTATTTTCTTTTTATTGGTAGCACAATGAGTCACCCTTGGACAAAGCACATCCTTTCGTTTGTTCGTCAAGCCCTAGGATTTAATATGACCTTAGGCAGTTGTTCTCGCTACATAGATTTGTGTCCTCCTCCATTTGGTTATTCTTCCAAACATATGGAGAGTTTGCAGTGCCTCCTGCATCATGAACTTATGTCAAAATATCATGTTTCCTAAGTCTCATCATTTGTCCTGATATTGTCCAAGGGAATTTTTTGCCAATCCTGAGTCAACCCATCTGTAGTTTGTCTCTTTCCCTCATGCCCGATCATCTCGAAGGTCCACTCAAGTATTTTGTTTGAAATCCATGAAGCCCTCAACCTGATCATCAAGATCCTCTAGTCCATGACCGACGAGCCATTAAAGACCTCTGGGTAGTGAAGTCATACACTCATATTACACTCCTACCTGAGTTTTGAAGATTTTGAAGTTGATGCTCGATCTCTGAAGACCTCATCTCCAACGATCGGGCCTTATCATCTTCTAGAAGATGGATACTATAAATGTATATCTTTTTTATTTCGAGATGTAGATCTGTTGTGTATTGCTCGTGGCTACACTTTATATAGTTATACGACATGGATCTACAGTGTATTTGATTGGTAGCCATGATTTTATTTCATTCTGAGCATGGGTATGCCTGCCTCGGTGAGACAATTGTTATTTTTTGGATGGTACCTCCTGAATTCTGGTCCCTGGGATCATCGGTTTGGTCCGTTGATAAATATTGGTAATGTATTTTGGTCATCAGATGCTCTTCTTACCTCACACATTAGGGGGAATCTATTATAACCCTAATTTTCACCAAACATACTTACTTGACATCAGGCCATCTCATATGCCTTCTTTTCCAAGCCAGTACTAAACAACTCTTCTTAAAAAAAACCTTTTTAAAAGCCCAGTCGCCCTACTCCACTACTGCACGAGTGTACATGCTAGCTGCCTCATTATAGCCCATGTGTACCTACAAGAGCAAGAAAAAAGTAAATTTGTTGACGGGACACACAACTTTGGGTAAGTTAACTAAACCTTTCGGTCATGCATAGTCGGTCATTCGACCAAATAACTATCTCCTTATAGCCTATAAAAGAAGGGGTAAGGGTCCCATTTGAAGGAGGAAAATCATAGTAAAGAGACTATACCCAATTGAGCAATCCCCTTGTCCCAACCTTTATCCATCGTTGTGCAAAGAGAAGTATAAAGCAAAGCAGTTGGAGGATAGTTGAAGAGGAGCCTAGGACTAGTTTCGAGGAGCAGTGCCAACCACATATTGTAAGTTTACTCTTGTGAAGATTAATACAAAAGGAATACTTTTCCCGTCCTGCCATATCATGTGTCCAAGTTGAATATTTATTTTATGATATTTTCACAACTAACCCAACAATTAGTATATGAAATGCATGTTTGCAGCTTTTTGTTTGTTCATGTGTGAATGCAGGTCATCTTTGGGAGGAGGCTTGCAATCAAAGAGAAAGTGAAAGAAAAGGGATCGACATCAAACGAAGAACTCAAGGTAGAGTTACCGAATCTTGTTTTCACCTTTGTATTGCATGAATGTGGGGTTTTGTGTTGGGAGAATAGAAAAGAGTAGAAACCTTTGAAATGGTCATTTTCTGCATGCATGATTAGAGCCCTTAAATGCTAAGTCCATAGGAGGGATTCCCACCCACAACACCTATGTGAGGTGGTGAAGCCCATGAGCTACGTGTGTGGTTACTCTCTGAGACGGAGATGGAATGTTGTGTTCCCTTGTGTAGGGAAGCCTGTGAGTTGGGTATGTGGTTCCTCTCTGAGACAATGATGGAATGTTGTGTGCCCCTGTGTGGGGAATCCCATGAGTTGGGTGTATCATTCTGAGACATAGATGAAATGATGTATTGGCCTCCTATGTGTAGAGAGTTGAGATGATGTGATACTCTAGATGATTCTCATGTGTAACGTAGTTAGAAAGAGATATTTTGAGCGTGCCTGTGGTTGAGCACAAGTGAACGTGATCCTAGGGGTAAAGATGTATTGGCCTCCTTTGTGCAGAGAGTTGAGATGATGTGATACTCTAGATTATTCTCCTATGTAATGCAGTGACAAAGACATCTGTTGAGTTGGACGTGCATGTGGCTGAGAATAGGTGAACGTGATCCTAGTGGTTGAGCACTATTGATTTTGGTTCTCCTATGAGACGCAGTGAGATAGATATATGGACATCCATGTGGTTGAGCAGAGATGGATGTGCCCCTAGTGGATGAGCACTAGTGGGTGTATGAGATCCCTTTCTATATTGTACAAGAGTCAAACTTACCTTTAACCCTATTTGTGATGTAAAGGGTACGGGTCGGCCCCACCATAAAGTGAAAGATAATTAATATGGAAATTATTAATTATATTATGATTTATTGAGGTCGGCCCTGTTATGCCAATAGACACTATTGTTGACAGGGTTAGTCTAATATAAATAAAGGTAAATTCCCCATTGAGGAATCATATCACAAGCGTGATTTTGGAAATTTCAGAAAACACTTGTTCTTGGGAAAAGAGTGCACCTCTCTTGGGCGCTAGTCTTCTAGGGTTTGTGAGCACCCTTTTGTGTGCTAGGACTTTCTGGTGGTGGAGGTATTTATCTTGAATAATATAGCAAAGGATTGGATGGGTTTTCTTCCCTTGTTGAGAAATGTTTCCGAGGATACTTATTGTGTACTTGTGCATGGTGTTTCTTCTTGTGATTTTGGTTGCTGCAACAAATTGTTTATGGTTTAAGTAAAATGATAAAAATGGAATGAACTTCATTCTTAAACCTAGATTATTGAAAAATCAACAAGTCAAACTTTTTCTTATTCATGAATTTCTTGAACTTTGTTGTGTATGCTTGATCATCATCTTTCCCTTGGAATTTCTCTTTTGTGCTAATTCTTGATTCTTCTTGTGCACAACAAGTCCAAAGTTATTAAAATGTGGGATACTCCTTCCTTGTGTTCATGCTTGCGGAAAATGCATCCCATGTCTTAGGAAGACCATTGAGTACTATATTTACCAGTTCCTTCTCTGAAATGATTTCTTCAATAGCTTGTAGTTGATATATTAACTGAGAGATTCTCACAAGGTATGATGTTATGTTGTCATCATCATTCATTTTCATGTCACATATCTCATTCTCCAGACTCATTACTTGTCCAATGTTTCTAACTGAGAAAAGGTTAGTTAGGGCTTCGTACATCTTCTTAGATGAGTCAAGATGAGATATGTAGGGTATCAAGTGGTCTTTTAAAGATTCCACTATGATACTCATGGAATTGATGTCATTTTACTTGAACTTCTCCATAATTGCAACGTTCTAAGGTTCCTTCTCTTTTCCTTCTTCAACCTATGGTTCCACAATCTTTCCTTTCAAGATATCCAACACTTTATTTTTTGCAAGGATGAGTTCAATCCTTATCTTCCATGCTCTGAAGTTAGAATCCCCTTCTAACTTTTTTTCTGACTTCATAGAGTAATTCATGACTAATTTGACTTGGTCAACCTTTGACTTGGACCAAAAACTCAAACTTGGCATCTTAGCTTGCTGAGAGTACTAGGAGGTGCGTTGGGTTAGGGCACACTAGGCTATCCAAAAATTAGATCAATCTCTTCACTTAAGGTGCCTCAACAAGAGGGTTAGGGTTTCATTGTTGCAACAAAAAATGACTACAACTGCAACTACAGCTGAGCAAATCCTCCTAATCTAGCTCATGGGAATATTGTATATCTCTTCAAGTTAGTGTTGAAAGCTAGCGCACCGGGACTTAAATGTTCAAACACACCTCCACTGTTCATAGTGGAGGCAAGGGACTGTGAGCTTTTGCGAAGGTTTTTTCCTCAGTGTGCATTTAAGGTATATACGCACTGGTTAGATCATGAGAAATATAGAACTGGTGTGTCCATGTTCTAGTAGAAATGCCATACTTTATGATAAACTTACATGCACCAAATAAATCACATTGACACCTTTGAAGAGTACACACCATGACATTCATAAAGAATACAACATCGACGTGTCCATGTTTTAGTAGCACTACCATACTTTATGATAAAATTACATGCACCGAATAAATCACACCAGTACTATTGAACGATACCCCCAATGTTTCTTTATGTCTAAAGGTGCACCATAATAGGGTAAATAAAAAAAAATTACCAAACCGGTTTTCAGTGTTACAATGCATCATGTGCTTCCAAATTCTCAAGAAAGCACCATTGCTTACATTTATTCTTAAAACACTCTATTTCAAATGCTCTATATTGACCATGATAGCTCCATTGGTGGATTCCACAAATCTCCAAATTTTGGAAATCACCACGAGTTTTTATTTCCTCTCAATGATGCAACCATGCCTCTTCAGTACATAAGAGACTAGGTGAATTATTTATTACCTTCCTATTTTCATTTTCATCCAATCAAAATTATAATTTAGCTTGAAATTTCACATTTTTTTCATTTTTTTTCTTTTCACGTAGTGCACTTGAACGATTCGTCTTGCCCAAAGTGGTGTGTACTGTGTTAAATACACAGTAAGCACCATGGCTGACGTATCCATATATGTTCACGTCAGTGTCATTCAATCTAACACCTCACGATAAATTACTAAAAACAAAGTAGTGCATCCTTCAGAATGCCCCAACACTGGTGCAAACTGGGATTATACCTGCACTGACCCATTACACTTCATTAAATTCACTGCTAGCTCGACAATATATAAAATTTAAACTAGTGGTGCACCAATTTTAACTAACCACAATGGGGTGTACTTGAAAATTAATGCCCCAGTAAATCATTGTTCAAATGCCTTACCATAATTTATAAAAAAATACATGCACCGAATCAATCACACTGATGTCATTTAATAGTATGCATCAGTACACTTTACTTAACTAACTGCACCGCTAACATAACAATTTATAAAATTTAGCTAAGTGGTGCAATAATTGTAGTCCAATGCACTGACATTGTATACGGAAATGCGTTGAGACATATATTTCCTTAATTTTCATAGCAGGGCGTCTCATTGGACACCTTGTTTCTGGTGCACTCGCATTTACAACGCACCGAGGAACAAAAGGATGATTCTCCACTATTACATTGGTATCGATGCATTAATAGTAACATCTTGCATCGAATCGTTGTGTCATTTCGATGGATGCCTTGTAGATGATGTTGTCGAAAACATAATGCATCGTTAAACAAAACACCAATCTTCCAATAGCATGGTAGCACTGGTGTGTTTATATTAACACATCACACCACGTAAATTCATATTCAACAATTTCATTGATCGGTGCAGATGGATAAAAAAAACACACTGGTAATGTAAAGAGCATGACATCGGGCTAAATTGTCACAAATTTGCAGTGCAATGCCTCTTATGGTAAGCACCACTAAGATGCTAGGAAGTGCGCTAATTGAAATAAAAATATCGGTGCGTTCTATTAATTGAACACACCACCAAATTTTTGAAGCACAAATTTCCTCTACGGTGTGTCACATAAATAAAACGCACCGGTAATTTCCACAACAATACATCGAGAAAAATACATAATAATTTACCATCTCGGTTAATTTTATGGGATGCCCCATCATCAATGCATTATAATACAAATGCACAAGTATCAATTCATACTGGTGTGTTACTTTAAACTAAATGTACCGAGGAGATTAACTTGTACCAGGAAAAATAGTTAAAAATGATCATTTTGGTGCATATTGTAAAACACGCTCGTTAACAGTGCGTCATGAAAAGACAACGCACTGGGTAAAAGCATTCAGTGCATGAACTAACATAGAGAGTCATTCCATTTAATATAACCCAATGCACCACTAGATGGGGTGCCAACAAGTCACCCAGTCAACATCCCCCCAGAGCCACATCAATAATCACTTCACCAACTCTAGACTTGACGCTCGACGATGGGAATTTATGATGGACAGTCTGGGTTCTAGGATTCATACGTTCGAATATGGTGTGTCGTTGTTCCATACAACTATGAGTCTTTAACCTCTTTTCCATGGCATGCACAACTATCATTTACATTCATGCCCTGAGGATCTCTTCGTCTTTCCTTGTGTTTTTTTCCTACATCCTCGACTCCTAGTTTCCCGACTTCAACTCTAGTACTCACGGTGCAAATCTCACAGGTGTTTTGGCTCTCACCAGTTACCATAAATTGGAGCACAACCCAACTTTAACTTTTCCTCCTCCTTGTTTCTCGACTCCTGTTCAACTCTGTTTTTCTTTCATGCCTCATGAGAGAGGTTATCCAAAGTGAGCCAACCACCTTAGCTCATGGATTTGAGGTCACAACACACTAGACCTTTGCCCAACCTCTCCATAGTGCCACTGTTACATTCATTTATCCATGAAGCCTCATAATAAACCTTCAAGTACCTCTGAGGATGTGAAACCCAATCTTTCTTAGCCTTCAACCTTTGTTCCCCATCCTCCCAACTCAATCGTGACTTGAAGTCGC
>CBVK0101730857.1:0-10204 GCA_900067695.1 Picea abies | reverse complement strand
ATGTAAATGAACATAAAAGTGGTACTTATATTTTATTAGAAGACCACCAAGTGCGTGCAGACCTTCCACAAACCTCCTAGTCTTAGACCACGCTTCTCATCACTCTCAATAGTAGGTCGCCCCTGAGCTGGGACTAAGCTCCACTGGGCAAGGGATTCCTAAGCTAGGCAAGGTCAACAAGGAAGTTGCACAAAACAGCATGAAGGATCTTTTAACCCAGGATCCACTTGCACCTACAACCCACAGACCCTCATTCCCCACATGCCTGCTCCACCCCAGGAGGCTACACCTTCACTAACAAAATTCCATCGTCCAGTACACCTCCCTTACCTTGGACTTCAACAACAGGATCGACCAAAAGTATCAGAGTACTGTGGGTGCTACGGGACCCCCTTCCAAGAGACCTCACTTCCCAGCAAACTCTCTCACCTGGGAGAGTTTCTCACAGGCTTGACAACCTGCTTCTTCAATTCATCTCCTAAGAAATACTGCAACAACATTCAGCTAATATCCTAATGACGACAGTCACAGGAATCGGTTATGGACACCCGAAATGGCAATGGCTAGACGCTAATACATAGCATGCTTAGTAAGAAATAGATGACGGCAACAAGCCACACTTAGCCAAGGAACTGCATGGCCACAATAGCCAACAGCTATGACACACACGGCACAGAAAAATACAGGATACTCAGGCTTCACAGAAGACATGGCTCAGTCCACGAGTTCTCACTGGATTCAGGATGCATGACCAAAGGAAAAAACATAGAGGTCGATGATGGAGGTCTTGGGTTCAGACAGAGGATGGGAGAATGGACAGGACAAAAAACCTTCCCGTGAGGGTTTCCTTCACTGTGCACAGGTATGCATATGCAGACACAGAGGAAAGACGGTTCAGACGCCCCTGATCCCTGGTGAACTCAGGCGGAGGATGATAGAATGGAAGAGTGAAACCCCCCCAACATAGTTGATGCTTCAGCTTTTAACTGCATGAGCCCAGGTTGACACTTGTCTTCCTGGAGCTGCATACACTCCATTTAGCTTACGTCCCAGTTTCCAGGAGCTTAAGATAACAAAATATATAATGTTCACCTTAGTCTTCAGGAAATAATATTAAAATATTATTCCTCTAGAGGTGAGCCCCCTATCTTAGCCCCTAGGCCCAAATACTTAGCCCCCCTCCCTTGCCCTACCTAGTGGAAGCTTAGTCCCCCATCACTCTTTCTTCGTGGTCGGTCTACACACAACGATGTTTTTATATTAACAAAGGGCATAATTACATGTACAAAACATGCTCTTGGCCTTTAACACCTAGGCTCTCCAGCCTACTTTCTCATAAGCTTACCAGCTTACAATTGCTCAGCTCACCAGCCTACAAAACATGTTTACAATACATAAATATAACTGGGGCTCGTCCTTGGGGTATTACAGTAATGCCCCGTTTTGACCTAGGAAACGAAATTTACTTATGGCCTAATTGTATTTTCATTTTAGTATTATCTATGAAACACTAATTAACTTGGCACTTCAAATTATGGACATGTGGACCTACGTAGGGGTAAATACTATGAATGATTATTGTTATGTTGTTAATGACATATGTTATCTGATTTACTTCTAGAATGCAAGTGTCTATTGAAGGATCTTGGTACGTGGGTATTGAGTTTAATGATATGTTTTAAATACAATCACATGTCAATAGTATATAGCTATGGATAAGCTCATGTGGAAAACTAACATACAAGTTGAATGGGATATGCAATAGTCAGAGAAGTGTGATAGTAAGTGATTGATGTTGTGGACATCCAATGAGAAATGTAATGATAGGAATTATCCTTATGTTATTTTACATTGGTTAAAATGCATTGCTATGATATTTGGGAAAGTACAGGTTTCTCAAGTGGCACGACTTCCTAAAATTGGATGTTTGATGACAAAGCTCCTAGAACACATTGTTGTATTATGATCCATGATAAGGTGGTTACCCTAGTTCTATTAGGAGGGGTGGAAGCATTTCCCACCATATATCCTCTTAAACATGGAGTCATGGGAGAATAGTGTTAAGTCATGCTCTCCTAGACATGTGATGATGACTGCCAATTGCCTGTTGGGGAAGCTTGGTCAAAGTAGTTAATACTTCTTCTTACAGGTTCTATATATACTTAGGTCAATATAATTGACACTCTAGTATAGTCTAACAAAGGAAGGATAGGATCGAGAAGATGGAAATAGGTTAGGGAGGCAAGGTGTTAAGAGTAGTTGAGAGTGTTGTTGGGTTTTAGTCTTATAACAATAGTGCCTGACTTAATACATGTTCCTTTATATTATGCTTATCTCAATAACAATTATCTAGGAAAATGTTGCATTATGTTAAATTGTTGTGATTGATGGATTCTACTAATGTTAACGATTGATTTATTCATTATGTAGTTGATTGCATTATTGATTTGATTATGAGCATATAGGAATTATGCATTAGATGTGTTTATTATTAATCATTAGTACATGCACGAGCTATGTGTGTTCCATCTACGCATACATACCCGACACATGTGCGCTAGTACTAATAGCATATATATTAGTTATTATAATATTATTTTGTATGGTTTGTGTTTGTTGTTTGTTGATGTTTGTAGTGAAATTTAACTTATAGGATTTTAATATTAATTCATGAGATTATTAGATTTTATTTAGGGATTTTTTGTATTTAAAAAGAAAAATAAGAATTAAAATATGATTTTATTAAGTTGATTGCATTTAATGAAACTTAGATTTTGCGACCTATCTAGAAATATTTTATAATTTAAATGATTTATTTAGGGAAATGGATAGTTGTCATATTATTTAATGTGAGGAGGTACCAAGAAGCTTATTTAATGTGGGGAGGTACCAAGAAATTATTGTATCATAGTTTTGTCCATCATAGGATTTTGGGCCCAATAGAGTTGAGAAAAGCAGTGGAGAAGGAATAAAGGGGGGATTTTGGTACGATTGGGATTTGGACTTGGTACTTTTGGACATAATGAGGTTGCGGTTTTGGGATTTTGGGCACTAAGGGATAGGAAACTAAGGTTTCCTAGAGCTAGGCAGTCTGTGAGGTTGTTCTTAGTTGGCTAGGAGAAAAAACATCTACTTTGGTAGTCTGCTACAATTTGCTAAAGATCTAAGGGATAGAATACTAAATCAAACAGGACTGGACTACTAAATCAAACGGGACTAGAGGTATTTTCCCAATTCTTGGCTAACTAGGTTGATTGATTAACTTGATTATATTGTTCCAATTAAAATTCTAGAATTAGAATCAAAATATTGATTGATTAAATTGTGGGTTTTAATTCTGGTAAATTGTTAAATAAACTATATTTCTAATGAATAGAAAATGCTAAATTCTTTACATTTTTCACAACCTAGAAAACCCTTGCTTTCAAAATCTAGTATTCAAAGTTTAAAAAATTTTCTTTATAAAAAATGATTTTTACATAAAATATCCATTTGTATATTACAAAAATTATTATAGAAAAGAAAAACTATGAAGCCCTAGTGAAGGGATTCACATATAGTATTAGAGCCCTGGCTTAAAATTGTGGCCTAGGGCATACCTACCCACCCTCTTGACTAGAATTTATGCTATCTACTCCATAAACAAGCCTGAAAATATGGGCATGTAGCCCTAAAACCCCTTAATTATATCCCTTAAACAACCAAAAACAACATAAAATTTACCCTCGAAACCCTTGAAAATAACCAGAAATAACCCAAAAATGACCCCTGAAACCCTAAGGAAAGTACCGAGAGAAACCTAGGAAGAAAAGAGAGAAGAGTCGTTGACTTGCTCCAACCCCCTCCCCTTGTTTTATTACATTGTGGTTGTGGTAGGGTATTTGAACTAATTATTATCTGCTGACGTGATATTGATCCAAATTATGTTCAGTTATGCATTAGTCCATTAAATCAAATTGAGTTCATTACTAAGGAATGAATGTAATGAGTGTAAGTGACTAAAGAAATTGATATATACAACTACCTTTATATGAATATCACCTTGCAATTAATTGAACAAAAAAAATGCATACTAAGTGCAACATCTATGAGATTTCCTTATCACCAAATGGAAACCAATATACAAGTCAAAAGATAAACAATAAGAATGGTATATTGCTTTGGAAATTCCTTCGTAGAAAGATGAAGGAACTCAAAAGTGATAATAATGCACCTAGTAGGGGTTATAGACCAGAGACAATAAGTATCAAGTAGGTATTAGGGATACAAAGTTGAGAACTATGAAGAGAAATTATGAGAAAAGAAGTCATTAAGACAAGTAATTGTAGAGTGTGGAATGGACCCTAGTAAGAAATTTATTCTTGACATGGAGATGCTCACTAAGGTAGGGTAGACATGGTGCCCTTTGAAGCATGTATGTACTTTGTAATACTCTTGTAGGTAGAGAACTTATTGTGTTTCAACTATGATGAAGAGAATATTATAACTAACATTACCTCGCCAATATATAATCTTTATGACTTAACAAGAAGGTTATTGACTAAGAATTTAATGACTAAATAATCAATGAAACAACTTATTCACATAATGATTGATTAGGAATATCTTAGTCAATGTTCCCAGGCATGGAAAACTTTTGTGATGGAATATGTGTTGTATCACTCAAGATAGAGTGATAATCAAAGTTAGTAGTAATTGGTTATAATTATCAAGATATTATAGGTGGGATTATATGCATGGCTTAATGAAATTTATATAAGTCTCGATATAAGAATCACTTAACAAGGAAACCAATAATAAGCTAAGGTTTTAACTAGTAGTCACCAACAAGCTATACTTTAAATATGGGAATCCTACATGGAGCTTGGGAAGAATAACTATGTAAGAGAAGTACGTCTTAACATTAACTAGATCACAAGTGGTAATAAAATTTGAGTTTGGACACAACGAAGGTTTGCTAAATAGGGGTAACCAATTAATGTATTAATAGCCTCAACATATATTTAAACAAGTGATGGTTTAGTAGGACTAGTATAGCACATGATCAACTATGAGGGAGGGTGTAAATATGATATGTTGAGATCATCCCTCACTTTTATTTACCATAACTTCAGGACAAAGTTTCTCAAAGGGTGGATGTATTTAATGCCCCATTTTGACCTACGAAACTAAATTTATTGATGGCCTCATTGTATTTACATTTGATTATTATCTATAAAACACTAATTAACATTGGAACTTCAAATTATGGACATGTGGACCTACGTAGGTGTAAATACTATGAATAATTATAGTTATGTTGTTAATGACATATGTTATATGATTTACTTCCATCATGCAAGTGTTGATTGAAGGATCTTGGTACGTGGATATTGGGTTTAATTATATATTTTAAATACAATCGCATGTCAATAGTATATGGTTATGCATAAGCTCATGTGGTAAACTAACCTACAGGTCGAATGGGCTATCCAATAGCCAGTGAAGTGTGATAGTAATTTATCGATGTTGTGGACATCCAATGAGAAATGTAATGATAGGAATATCCTTACATTATTTTGCATTGGTTCAAATGCATTGCTATGATATTTTGGCAAGTGCAGGATTCTCAGGTGGCACGACTTCTTAAAAATAAATATTCAATGACAAAGATCCCAAAACATAGCATCGCAGTATGGCCCATGATAGAGTGTCAACCCGAGTTCTATCAGGAGAGGTGGAGGAATTTCCCACCGTATATCCTCCAAAACCTGGATTCATGGGAGAACAGTGTTAAGTCACACTCCCCTAGACGTGTGATGATGACTGTCAGTTTCCTGTTGGGGAAGCTTGGTCAAAGTAGTTGAAACTTTCGCTTATGTGTTTTATCTAGAGTTAGGTCAATATAGTGTATGCTCCAATATATTCTAACAAAGGAAGGATAGTATCGAGAATATGGAAGTAGGTTAGGGAGGCAGGGTTTTAGGAGTAGTTGAGAGTGTTTTTGGATGAGTTGTATCTTTCCACTAGACTAACACTTCCTTGATGGTGTGATGGAGAAGACAAAACTCACGCTAGTCCAAAATTGCTTGTGGTTGCAACCAGATGGATCCTTCTTCATCCAACTCGGGAAGGTTGGTTTGAGTTTGGCACTTACCTCCAATCACCTTCTTTAAGCAGGAGACATGAAAAATAGGATGAAGCTTAAAAGAACTAGGCAAAGCTAACTGATAGGCCACCTATCCCACACACTTGAGAATTGTATAAGGACCATAAAATTTGGGCTCCAGTTTCTAACAATGTTAATCCTTGAGTGAAGTTTTCTTATAAGGTTGCAGATGAAGAAATACATGGTCTCCTTCAACAAATTGACGTTCTGAGTGACCTTGATCAGCTTGTTGCTTCATCTGATTCTGATCCATGACCAAATTCTCTTTGAGGGTGCGGATAATAGTCTCTCTAACTGTAAGTGCTTGGTCAACTACCTGAACCTTCGAGACACTTGGCATGTAAGAGAGAATGGAAGGTGGATTTTGTCCATATATTGCTTCAAAAGGAGTCATGTGAGTAGCTATATGGTAAGAAGTGTTGTACCACCATTCATCTAATGGTAAACATTGAGCCCATTGATTTTTCCTTTCAGAGGAAAAAAACCTCAAATAAGTCTCCAAACACTTGTTGAAAACTTTAGTTTGACCATCAGTCTGGGGATGATAGGCGGTGGTAAGATGCAATTGGGTGCCCTGTAGCCTGAACAATTCTTGCCAAAAATTTCTAGTGAAAGTGGGGTCTCGATCAGAAACAATAGAATGAGGCATGCCATGAAGCTTGAAGACATGATCCATGAAAATTTTGAGCCACAGTGGATGCAGTAAATGGATGTTGAAGAGCACATAAATGAGCATACTTGGACAGACGATCAACTACCACCATGATGACTGACTTATTGTCTGATTTAGGTAATCCCACAATGAAATCCATAGAGATGTACCTCCAAATAGCGGGTGGAATCAAAAGTGGTTGGAGTGTGCCAGGGGATTTGATTGTTTCTCCCTTGTTACATTGACAAACATCACATTCTTCCACAAAAGTGAAAACATCCTTTTTCATACCATCCCAGAAAAAAGAACGTTTGACCCTGTCATAGGTTTTGGTAAACCCTGAGTGCCCAGCTCTGGGAGTAGCATGAAGCTCAGAAAGCACTGTGTATTTAAGTTGTGACTTTTTACTTAAATATAAACAACCTTTGTATCGAAGCTCATCATTGTGCCAAGACTACCCTAGGGAAACTAGAGAATTGTCTTTCAACTATTGGATCATATAAGAAATTTTAGGATCTTGTAGCAATTCCTGGTGAACATCTTGGAGCCAATTTGGTACAATGAAGGATAGGGACAAAAGGGACCATTCATCTTCATATTTTCGAGAAAGAGCGTTAGCAACCACATTTTATTTTTCTTTATAATAAATGATCTCATAATCGTATCCAAAGACCTTAGTTACCCATTTGTTTTTCTCTGGAGAGGAAGGCCATTGCTCCATAAAATACTTGAGGCTTTGATGATCTGTCTTAATTTGGAAGTGTTTCCCCAAGAGATAAGGGTGCTAGAAATCCACTGCATGCAGAATAGCCAAAATTTCCTTTTCATAGATTGATTGGCCCAAATGGTGGTCTAACAATTGTTTGTTGGTAAAGGCCAAAGGTCTTCCCTCTTGCATAAGGATTGCTCCAATTCCTCTCCCAGAGGCATCACATTCCATGATAAAGATCTTTGCAAAATCAAGAAGGGCCAAGACTGGAGTAGTGCACATAGCCACCTTCAATACTTGAAAGGCCTGATCAATTGTGGGAGTCCAAGTAAAGAATTCTTTTTAAGTAGAGCAGTGAAAGGCACCGCAATCTTTCCATAATTCTAAAAAAACTTGTGATACTATTATGTTAAACCCAGAAAACCACGCAAGCTTTTGATAGTCTTGGGGTGAGGCCAATCCTGCATGGATTCAATATTCTTAGCATCCATTCGGACACCATCCTTGCCAACAATATGACCCAAGTACTCAAATTATGAGGCACCAAAGGCACATTTAGAGTGTTTGAGGAAAATTTGATGCTAAGAGAGTAGATGAAGAACTTGATCCACATGGACGAGATGGGATTGCCAATTTTTACTATAGATGAGAATATCATCAAAGAAAACTAAGACAAAATGACAGAGAAAAGGATGGAAGACATGATTCATGAGGCTTTGGAATGTGGAGGGCGAATTACACAAGCCAAAGGGCATGACCAAGAACTCATGGTGACCCTCATGAGTTCAAAAGGCAGTCTTGGGGATGTCATCTTCTTGCATACATATCTAGTGGTAGGCAGAACACGTATCAAGTTTGCTGAAATACTGAGCACCACTCAACTCATCCAAGAGATCATCAATGATAGGAATGGGAAACTTTTCCTTGATGGTCAATTTATCGAGGGAATGAAAGTCGGGAAATATGATCCAAGTACCTTTTTTCTTAAGTACCATGCCCATAGGAGAAGAATAAGGGTTGGTACTGGGGTGGATAACACCCGCTTGTAGAAATTCCTACACAATTTTCTCAATTTCATTCTTTTGGGAAAAAGCATGATGATAAGGGTGAACATTGGGAGGAAGAATGTCAGGATCAAGGGGTATGGAATGATCATGAACACCAGGAGAAGGAAAAAGTCCTGAGGAGTGGAAAAAATAGCTTGGTGTTTGGAGAGAATAGATTGGAGTTCAAGATGCACAGAGGGTGTCTCAACCGCGTGAATAGAATGGAGTTGAGCAATAATACCTGAGTGGAATTTCTTGAGGAGTTTTTCCATGCGATGGGAACTGATGATCTCAAGAGAACCACCTATGAGACCTTGGAAGTGATACCTTTGTCCCTCCTGTTGGAATTGCATGGTTAATTCCTTAAAATCCATAAGAATGGGACCCAAAGTGCGTAACCATGCAACACCTAGAACAATGTCACACCCGCCCATTTCAATGGAAAACATATGAAATTTCACATGGCAATGTCCAATTTGAAGACATACATTTTCACAGTGCCCACCATTGGCTATCATGATTTGAAAATTATTGACAACACGAATATAGCAATTGGTTTCCTAGGCAATGCGATGATGACTAAAATTGTGGGTGCTACCACTGTCAACAAGGATGATGACCTTCCTATTCTTAAAATAGCCAATGAGCTTGAGGGTTTGTGGAGCAGAGAAGCCAGTGAGGGCATGCAAGGAAATGAGTGGTTCAACTTCAGGTGGGTCAGTGGGCTCCTGGGTAGCATCGGGAAGGGAGGGTTCTTCAACAAGTGGAACTGTCACATCTTCTTCAAAAACATCTTCGGAAATGCCCATAAAACGTTTTTGTTCCTTACACTTGAGCCCCGAAAAATATTTTTCATCACAATTGTAGAAAAGACCCTTCAATTGGAGTTCAGCCATTTCATCCCTTGTTAATTTCTAGACCCTGAGGGGAGTGACAAGGGGGTTAGGATTAGTGGGTCAAGGGAGAGGAACAAAAGAGGGTTTTTGTTATGGGAAAAAACAACTTGTTGGGATTCTTTAGCACATTTAGTAGCTTCCAACCAAGTCTGAGGGTGGGCCATGAGAACCTGGGATTAGATTTCATCCTTTAGGCCATTGATAAAGCATTCATGGAAGAAAGCATCTAACATTCCCTTGGTTCAAAATGCCAAATGCTCAAAAGCAGTTATAAAGTCTTCCATTGTTCCCAACTATTTCAACTTGGTCAAATGATTGAGATAGTGGGTATCAATGTCAAAGCAATCATAGAGATCTGCAACAAACAAGGTCCAAGAAATATACCCCTGACGTGAATTTTTACACCATTGCCACCATTGCCATCATTCAAGATCTATATAGAGGATGGCATAGTGAAGTTTGGCCAACTCATCAGTAATACCATGCAAAGAAAAATAATGCTCCATTTGAGTGACCCAACCCGTAGGATCGGAGCCATCAAATTTATTGATCTCGATGTGGGGAAGATGGGGGTCATGCTGAAAGGCGTTAGATTAAAAATGTAGAGAATGAGAGGAATCAATACCATCAGGTGGTTCCGAGGAGGAAGGACCCGAACGAGGGTTATGTAACATCCCTGACCATCAAACCTCAACCAGGCAACGCTACCTAACGATTGTATCTTTTAATTCTCTGCTCTGATATATATATATA